>CM056196.1:160934435-160984435 GCA_029692085.1 Gymnothorax javanicus
CACACACACTAACACTCAAACACACACTCATGCTGCACGCACACACCCCTACACACACACTAACACTCAAACACACACTCATGCTGCACGCACACACCCCTACACACACACTAACACTCAAACACACACTCATGCTGCACGCACACACCCCTACACACACACTAACACTCAAACACACACTCATGCTGCACGCACACACCCTACACACACACTAACACTCAAACACACACTCATGCTGCACTACACACACCCCTACACACACACTAACACCCCTACACACACACTAACACACACTCATGCACACACCCCTACACACACACTAACACTCAAACACACACACACACACACCCTACACAACTAACACTCAAACACACACTCAAACACACACTCATGCACACTCACACACACACCCCTACACACACACTAACACTCAAACACACACTCATGCTGCATGCACACACCCCTACACACACACTAACACTCAAACACACACTCATGCTGCACCTACACACACCCTAACACACACACACACACTAACACTCAAACACACACTCACACACAACTGCACATGCTGCACGACACACCCCCCACACACACACACACACACACACACACTAACACTCACACACCATACACACACTACACATGCTGCACACACTCACACCCCTTACACACACACTAACACACAACACACACACTCATGCTGCACGCACACACCCCACACACACACTAACACTCAAACACACACTCACACACCCCTACACACACACTAACACTCAAACACACACTCATGCTGCACGCACACACCCCTACACACACACTAACACTCAAACACACACTCATGCTGCACACACCCTTACACACACACACAACACTCACACACACACTCATGCTGCACACATACACCCCTACACACACACTAACACACACACACACTCATGCTGCACCCCCACACACCCATACACACACACTCAACACGCACACACCCCTACACACACACACACTCACACTCATGCTGCACACACCCCCTACACACACACTAACACTCATACACACACTCATGCTGCACGCACACACCCCTACACACACACACACACACACACACACACACAATGCTGCACGCACACACCCCTACACACACACACACTAACACTCATACACACACTCATGCTGCACGCACACATACACACACACTAACACTCATACACACCTCACTGCACACACCCCTACACACACACTAACACTCAACACACACTCATGCTGCACGCACACACCACTCACACACACTAACACTCAAACACACACTCATGCTGCACGCACACACCCCTACACACACACACACACCTACGACACACACACACACTCATACACACACTCATGCTGCACGCACACACCCCTACACACACACTAACACTCATACACACACTCATGCTGCACGCACACACCCCTACACACACACTAACACTCATACACACACTCATGCTGCACGCACACACCCCTACACACACACATACACACACACACTAACACTCATACACACACTCATGCTGTACGCACACACCCCTACACACACACACACTCATACAACACTCATACACCCCCTACACACACACACTCATGCTGCACGCACACACCCCTACACACACACTAACACTCATACACACACTCATGCTGCACGCACACACCCCTACACACACACTAACACTCATACACACACTCATGCTGCACGCACACACCCCCACACACACACACTAACACTCATACACACACTCATGCTGCACACACACCCCTACACACACACCAACACCCACTCACACACACACACACACACACACACTCATGCTGCACGCACACACCCCTACACACACACTAACACTCATACACACACTCATGCTGCACGCACACACCCCACACACACACTAACACTCATACACACACTCATGCTGCACGCACACCCTTACACACACACTAACACTCATACACACACACACACACCCCCACACACACACTAACACATACACACACTCATGCTGCACGCACACACCCCACACACACTAACACTCATACACACACCTCATGCTGCACGCACACACCCCTACACACACACTAACACTCATACACACACTCATGCTGCACGCACACACCCTACACACACACTAACACTCATACACACACTCATGCTGCACACACACACACCCCACACACACACACACTCACACACACACACACTCATGCACGCACACACCCCTACACACACACACACACACACACACTCATACACACCCTACACACACACTATGCTGCATACACACACCCTACACACACACACACACACACACTCATGCACACACACGCACACACCCCTGCACACACACCCCTAACACACACACTACACACCCTACACACACACTAACACTCACACACACACTCATGCTGCACACACCCCTACACACACACTAACACTCATACACACACTCATGCTGCTGCACACACACCCTACACACACACACACACACACACTCATGCTGCACGCACACACCCCTACACACACACTAACACTCATCACACACTCATGCTGCACACACCCACACACACACACACACACACACACACACACTCATGCTGCACGCACACACCCCTACACACACACTAACACATACACACACTCACACACACACACCCACACACACACACTAACACACACACACACCACCATGCACACACCCCTACCACACACACACACACACACACCTCTAATGCTGCTGCACACCCATACACACACCAATAACACACACACACACACTCATGCTGCTTCTGCACACACACTCCTACACACACTAACACACACACACACACTCATGCTGCACGCATACACCCTTACACACACACACACTCTTATGCTGCACATGTACACCCTTACACACACACACACACACACACACACACACACACACACACTCTCATTCTGCATGTATACACTCTTATACACATACACAAACACACACTCATGCTGCACACATACACCCTTACACACACACACTCATTCTGCATGCATACACTCTTATACACATACACAAACACACACAAACACTCATGCTGCACACATACACCCTTACACACACACACACACTCATGCTGCACGCATACACCCTTACACACACACACACACACACACACACACACACACTCTAATGCTGCACACATACACCCCACATACACACACACACACACACTCATTCTGCATGCATACACTTTCATACATATACACAAACACACACACACACACACACACACACATTAATGCTGCACACATACACCCCACACACAGACACACACACACACACACTCATGCTGCACGCATACAGCCTTACACACACACTAACACTCATACACACACTCATGCTGCACGCATACACCTTTGCACACACACACACACACACACAATCATTCTGCATACATACACTCTTATACACATACACACACACACACACACACTAACACTCAAACACACACACATACACACACGCTGCTATGAAGGCACACAGTAACTCAAACACTGTCCTCCCTGGCGATGAGAGTTTGTTTTCCTGAGCGCTACACTGTATTACAGCATCACACCCAGTCAAGTGTTCAAGGTTAAAGAAGATGAAGAACATTTTCTTTACTCCTTCGCACGAAACTTATTTCAGTGTGTACGTGTGTGTGTGTGTGTGTGTGTGGTGTGTGTGTGTGTGTGCTTGTGTGGAAATTTAACAGTTCTCTCAGAAAACTTCGGAAATTCCATGTGGTCCCTCTGTTCTTGAGTGGAGTAAGGCCTGAAACAGTGTGTGTGTGTGTGTGTGTGTGTGTGTCTGAGTCTATGTGTGAATATGTGCGTGTGTGTGAGTGTACGTGTATGTGTGTTTATGTGTGTGTGAGTGTGTGTGCAGGTGTGTATGTGTATAATATGTGTGCGTCTGTGCGTGCACGTCTGTCTCCGGGTGGACAGGTTTTCCAGACTGAATTGCTGCAGGCGACGCAGGAGAACTGCTTAACTGCGACTCAGGAAGCATCAGGGACAGATCAGTTAGATCAGCAGAATCAGGAACTTTCTGCTGCTCCACTCCGGCGGAGGCCAGCATCTGCTTCCCTCTGTTTCACGACTCTTCTGATTGGCTGGCAGCTCCTGTGGCACTCTGTCCCAGCCCTTAATTGGTTGTTGATTGAAAGGCTGCCACTGGCCAAAACTCCTTACCATGGATCATATGATAGCAATATGGCAAATGGCTCTATGAACTTCAGCTGAAATGGTGGAACTCAGGAGACTGGAGCCGGAATGTCTGCCCTGTGGGCATGGAGATGGATGAGTCGAGCTGTCTTATTTCACAGACGAGAGCTCTCTCACTTTCCCCTGGAGTCCGCCACAGAGCGAGCGGCTGCGTCTCCCGCCAACATAAATCTGGCTCATCCAGGAGTGTCATGGCCGACGGAGCGGACTCGCTTCCCTTTGAAGCCATGACAGAGAGGGGAAGGCGGCAAACCGGGGAGTTTGATGAGCTGGTTAAAGGAGAACATGATACAGAGGGGAAACATTTGCTGCTTTTCAGGTTTCGAGAGTTGGGTTTCAGCGGAAAGTCCTTACATTCCTCATTCCCAAATATTCCCTGTCGGCTCTTTCCCGCTGCTCATCACTCTCTATCTCCCGGCTTTTAACCCGGTGACGTAAATCGCATAAATATCAGCGTGTCTATCGGCGAAAACCTCCCGACGCACGATAGCAGCGTTAGCTAAAGCAACGGGGTTTGGAGGTTTATCCCCGCTTGCTTATCTCTGTGGGTATCGAGTGAGATCGGGGACTGGACTGCACGAGAGGACGGAAGCCTCTGATAGCGTGTCTCTGAAGAACAGACAGTTTAACGCACCATCGCATTTAAGCTCAGCTCAGATCATATCTGCAGGAGGCTGTCCACATTTTTTATTAAATCTTCAGAGAAACATTTCAGACTGTACAACTAACAGAGAGAAATATTTCATGTATTAAATGGTTGGTCCCATGACGATGGGTCTTAACTTGTGGTACATCCCTCTCACTTTGCAGTATCTTTTCTTGGCGTGCACTAATCTTGAATTTATGATTGCATTAAATCACCCACACTCTGTATTCACCACGCATCTTTGCTCATGTAAAAACAGGATAATATCAGCAGTTCATTCACCTCGAATAGAGAGCATTAGAGTCCATTCTGGACCACACACACAGGCCTAATCTTTAAAAGCTGGTACAATTCTGAACATTTGCACTGTCAACACGTATAACAGCAGACTTACATTTGAACTTAAGTTTAATATGTAAATTAAATGCATCTCATATTTCCATAATCATTTAACACATAACTGTAGTACCTTTCCCATAGCCCAGCTCATGACATATTTTTCATATTACCCTGGGTACATCACTTTTGTGAAAATTTCATTGGCTGAGAGTGAGGGGAATAAATTGCTCCACATTAAATAATTGTTAATATTTAGCCAAACTGAATACAAAGTGTAATGTTAGTGAAATTGATATGGCTTTGTGCTGTAGTGAGCTAGCTAAGGGCCAATCTCATAACCAGTTTAGTGTCACTTTGCTAGCTAACTAGCATGCACGCAGTACCTTTCCATAACCATTAAGTAACATTAGTTTGTTAGCTAGTGAGCTAATGTTAGCTAGCTACTTAGCTGACTGTGAATTTAGAAACCGTTACAATGCAAATGTCTGTGACTCACTGATTGCGTAGCAGAGCGATAGAGTTAGCTCAATGCTCGCATATAATGGGAATAACCGCTAATGTGCTAACAAAAATTATCTTTGTTTTCTATTAAATTACGCAATTCAGTTATGTGATAAACAGAATCTTCTACTCTCAGCTGTGTCATATGACAGTCATGAAACTCGTTTCGTAAATTTTGAGTTTCTGGAACGCTAAAGCTTGCAAGAAATGCAAAATGTATTCAACTCGCTCTATAACTTTCATATGACACGCCCACTCGTGTAAGATCCTCTGTTTCTTTTGGTACATGGTCAAGTGTAGGCTGCTAGTTTTCCTCAAGATCAATGGAGAAATTATATAGAGCATCTAAAAGTCCTGCAGACTACCAGACATTCAGCCCAAAAGACAAAGATATAAAGAAATAGCCAACATGACCAACCAAAATAAATAAATAAATAAATAAAATAGAGGATTAGGTCGCCTCCATTAACTGGCTTTACCTACCAGTGAGCAGCTTCCATATGAATAAAATCATTCATTCATGAATGAAACTAGGAGCAGATGCTGTCTTTAGTCATTATTTACCCGGCTTGTCAAACTCAGCTCCTGTCATGTGTCCAAGAACAGAGCCAAACGTAGGATCACTGAAGACGCCAAAGTTGGCTTTTATAAACAAAACAGAAGAACATAAGAAAAAACAGTTTTCAGGGTGGAGTATTTGTCACAGAATGGACTGTGGTCAGGCGGGTGCAATCAGAAACAGGAGGAGGAGGCAGGGCAGAGCTGAAGCGACTGGCCTGATGTCAGTAACCAAAGCCGCTTTCCGTTCACAGGAACTTTCCCCAGGGACCAGGAACCTTTCGAGGAACCCTGTGTGTTCCAACCGTTGGAACTATGGTAAAAATTAAGCTCCTGGGCCACTGATTTGTCCCCAAAATAGTCCCTGTTGGGGGGCAGTACTTTCCAATGGCCCAGGAACTTTGGGGGTGCAGCCTGCAGTGCTGAACATCTCTGATTGGTCAAGGACATTTAGGGCGTTTTGAATCCGCTTTGCAGCAAATGCTCACCTCCTTGCCAGGGTGAATTTGATGAATCCATTTGCAATTTGATACTGTAAACATGGAATATTTTGCGGCGTGGAAATTTTTGCGCATTTAGCTCACCCCGCGCCTGGCTCGAAAATAAAAACGCGCGAAAATTGTTGCTCATGTTTATTTTTTGCGCGTGTACATAACACTCGAAATTAAAAGTGAAATTCATCTTCTTCGGCCAAGCACCAAAAATTTATCGCGTGAAACTTTCCACTTTTACAGTAAAGCACAATCAGCAAAAATACTGCTACAATTCTCCACGGACATCTTCCACTCGCAGAACTGATGATGCCTGCCTGTGCGTCACATTGTATGGCATTATCATTATGGCCTTTGCAGCCTTCTTATTGCAACGTACCGGACTCGCGGTTTATAGCAATTACTTCGATACATCACCAGCCTGACTTGCATAATCTACCAGGACTTCAGGATGTGGTCGGAATGGAACTAGCAATGGGCCAATGACAACTCTCTTGACTTAGGCATGATGCTAATATGAGCTTAAGCGGGACAGACGCTTAAATTGGGCAAGGATTATTTCTGAGCCTTACAATCAGTCAATCAATCAATCAATTAATCAATTAAGGTTGGCAATATTTAGAAAAGGTCAGATATTGAGTAAAGACAATTGGAGGTCACTGCGGGGGGGGGGAGGGATTTCAATAATTCTGCAGGTGGAGGATTTAGTATTATTAAAAATCTTTACAAGTTGTGATAAATTACCTTGTTTCAATACAAAGGATTATTTAAATCAGTTGTCTTTAATTAATGCAATGATTGAAACAGAATTTTTGTCACTAGTTTCATCCATTTAGCAACATTTGCTTGGAGGTTCAATAATTCTGCTTCCAACTGTACGGTAATTTACCTGGTAATTTTGGTTGGAATGCGGCTCAAGATGGCAAGCCAAATGACCCCGAGCGCACTGGGCAGGTGCAGCGTCCAAACGGGAGTGATGAAGAAGCCATTCATCAAGACTACAGACTCAGGAGTTCGAATTCCCCCAACACATAGATTCTGGGCTTTTAGAAGGATCCACTTATAATGAGGGGCACAAAACACAAAGCAATCCAGCACAGGGAAGACAGAGACCAGGAACTTAAATACACAAGACAACAATGAACAGATCAGAGGTGGGTATGCTATGCACAGGGAAGGAGGAGGGGCAAAGAATGTGACAATAATTGAATAAAGTGAAACAATCAACTAAACGAAACCGAAACTGACGAGGACAAGTGGATAGCGGGAAAAACAATTAACCCTTGGAACGGGACGCAAGCAAGGTCCAGTGTACTGTGGTTCTTATGCTAACAGTGTGAAAGCACACCTCACTCTAGAGCTAGAGATCATGTTGACCAACAGATGTCCGTCAGATGTGCTAAATTATGGTTGAGCTGAAAACCTACAGGACATTATCTTTCCAAGATCAGGTTTCATCACCACTGTTTCTCATTCTGCTGCAATAACATATAAGACAAAAGCTAAAATTTGCATTAATTCATTAAAAATCCTTATTAAACATAAATATTTTTCAGTTTTTGACTGAGATGGAACTGAACCACCGGCTGGCCGCAGACCCACGCAAACAATCCTAAAGAAAGGAATTGGGCACAGCTCTCCGCTATACCTGCTACCGCTCCAACCCCCCTTACAGCAGGTGAGCCGGATTCAGGGGCAGCGGAAAAGGACAAATCTTTGGATAAACGCCGTGCTGCGTAAACAGTTCTGCTCTCACTCGTCCAGAAAAACTTTACCAGCCCCACGCAGCGCACAGCTGCCCCAGAACAAGACTCCCTTTGTTCCTTCCTAAAACTCTCTCCATCATTTTTTCTCTCTATATATCCCTCTCTTTCTCTCTTCCCCTGTCTGTGTGTGGAGCAGCCCAGTCGAGAGACGCTTAACTGTCACAGTGCCCCACGCAATGCAACCGAGATTTTGAAAGGGCTTAAAACTGCCTTTTGCCTCAGATTCCAGTGTTTTCATTAATTCTTGCGCAAAATACCTTCACTTGCCACTGATCAGTGCATTAAGACCCAGATCAGCACATTAACCCTCTGATAATCACATTAGTTTTTCTCAGTCGCTTTGGTGCATTTCTGACATCACTAACAACATTTGCACAACAGTTAGTGCATTTCTCAAAACAATTAGTAAAACTGCAAAACCTAGTGGATAACTTGCAGAAGCACATCATTTGCTCAAAATAGATACTTGCTTTTGAGGAATGAACTATTCATGTCAATGAAACTGTCAGTGTCATCAAAATGGCAATTCCAGGCACCATTGATTATGAACAAGATAGTCAAATGGTTTTGCCATGTTTTCATTATGACAGTTTACTGTGTTTTCTAATGCAAAAAAGTCAGTGTGAGGATATGCTCAGGAACCAGACACGAGAACCAAGCAATGCAGTAGATGAGTTTATTAAGCGAGGGGGGAAACCCCCGCAGGGCAGAAGGCAAAGGTACAAAGTCCACAATCCAAAAAAATCACAATCCAGTAGGGCAGAATCAGAGTTGAAAACCAGGGCAGCAATAACAGTACTCGTGGTCGGGCAAAAACAGGTTCGGTACACAGACACAGGTTTGTCAGAGAAGCAAAGCCAAAATCCAGAGGGCGAAATCCAAACCGTTACCAGGGCAGCAAACACAAAACTCGTAGTCGGGCAAAAAAGGGTTCAAAAACAGATGCAGACAAAAGTACAAAAGAGTAGAGCCAAAAATCGTAAGTCGGGCGGTCCAGTCAGAAGATTAACACTATGAGTACAAGGCAAATAATAGCAGCACAGGTAAACAAGAGGAAACGTTCTGACGGGGAACTGCAGTGAGAAGACAGCTTAAATACACTCAAGGGAAGTCACATGCTATGATTAGGATCAGGTGATGAGGATCAGACTAATTACAAAGGAGGGAACATGAGGAGAACCTAATCACATGAAATTGGCAAAAAGCCAAAACGGACAGGGAACACGAGACAACCTATGACAAAACATACAGCTCCAGTTAGGGAGTTCTAATGTGCACAGATAATGAGAGGTAGGACAGAGTGGAGCAGGTGCAGAGGATCTGCTGAATTGCAGCAAAGACTAAGTGCAGGCAAGAGGCGGAGACTAGAACAGGGCGAGTGCTGAGAGCTTGTTAATCAATTAGTAAGTGCAGCTATACAATCCCTAGTGCTTGTTAATAAGTTAGTATTATATACAATGTTAGTTTGGGTTAGTAACTTTTCTAAAAACAACAAACTGTTAGTATTGGTTAGTAATATAGAAAAGAGAGGCGAAGGAAGCAAAACGAGATTGGAAGGAATGTTTGAAACCCAGAAACCATGAAATCACCTAAGCATGTGACACGCAGGACTGGGGAGAAGCTGTAACTTAACAAGAGACCAGACAGGGGAGACAAAGTGCAATGCAGGGCATGAACAAAGACATGGACGGAATCTAACAGAATAGTGGATTGGGAGTGGCAAAAACGAAAACATGGCAAAGTACAAAAACGAAACCGAACATGGCAAAACCTAACAGACATAATCATAAACATAACAGGGAGTGGCAGAATCATAACAAACATGGCAGAATCATGACAGAACAGATTAGAATCATAACAGTCAGATCTTGGTGACACTACCTGAAAATGCTCAAGATAGTACTATACACTACTTGTACAGCCATTTAAAAACTACAGTAAAGTTACACATTACTGTATTTAGTGGAGTAACTGAGTACAAGACATTGAATACGTATGTTTCACATTTTTACAGTTGTGTATTTACAACAAACATAAGAAACATCCTTTGTACAGAGCTGTGCACTACTGTAAACAATATTGCAGTACATATTGTAACTGAACATACAGATTACTGTAAGTCATTCCTTCACATCCGGACGTTCCTGTCTGTCCGGCCACATATTTTCATCTACATCTCTCTGTCAATTGTAGTGGTTGAAACAGATTCAATATTCCCAAAGATATTGTCATCCTCACTTTCTATCTCTCTCAACCTTATGGCATTGTTTGCAATCACCCTTGCACAAATGGCTTTGTCTTGTTGTGGAGTAAAAAAAAAAAAAGGCCCTCTTCCACCTCTGCGAGGTTGCCTTGCAATTGAATTGCATTGAAGTTACAGTGGTTCCCCCAACAGTTTTGCTTGATTTTGACTGTTAACAACTAAGAGTGCTCTACAGAGCTATCACAGAATGGAATTCCCTTCCTGGTCACATTTCAAAAACCCAAAGTAAGGTTAGTTTTAAAAAAACAGGTGAAGAAACACCTTATGACTGATCACACGAGACTATAGTGTACCAAACTATTAAATGACTTTCTTTCTTTGTTATGTAGTGGTATTTGTTTCTGCTTTTTAAAATTTTTTTTTTTATATGTATGTAGGTTTTTGTATCTGATTATGTGCTTTTAATTATTGGTCATATGTTATTTGTACACACTGTATGTTGTTTGCGTAATCTAATTATGGATAATTCATGTTTGTAAATTTCTTGTTCTAAGTTATGCTTGATTGTATATTCTTGTGGTTACATGTACTGAGTGGACCCCAGGAAGAATAGTTGATGTATGTTACATCAGCTAATGGGGATCCAAATAAAATAAAAAAATAAATAAATAGTTCAACAATTTTGTATGTAATGACTCAAGCAATGAAATGAGGACTTTTACTGTAGTTTTATAGGGAATGAGTATTCAGCATTCATAAGTATAGTTCATTTTGACTGACATGACATAAGCAAATGATAATGTTATAAAACAGCAGATAATTATATGAAAGCAACTGTTTTATGATTCTGCTCTGTCTGTTCTGATTCTGCCATGTTCTGTTCAGTTTTTGTACTTTTCCATGTTTTCATCTTTGCCATTCCCAATCCACTTTTCTGTTATAGTCCGGTCCATGTTTTGCCATGCCCTACATTGCACTTTGTCTCCCCTGTCTGGTCTCTTGTTTAGTTACAGCTTCTCCTCAGTCCCGCGTGTCACATGCTTAGGTGATTTCATGGTTTCTGGGTTTCAAACATTCCTTCCGATCTCGTTTGCTTCCTTCGCCTCTCTTTTCTATTTTACTAACCAATACTAACAGTTTGTTGTTTTTGTTAAAGTTACTAACCCAGACTAACATTGTATATAATACTAACTTTACTAACGAGCACCAGGGATTGTATAGCTGCACTTACTAATTGATTAACAAGCTCTCAGCACTCGCCCTGTTCTAGTCTCCGCCTCTTGCCTTCACTTAGTCTTTGCTGCAATTCAGCGGATCCTCTGCACCTGCTCCACTCTGTCCTGCCTCTCATTATCTGTGCACATTAGAACTCCCTAACCGGAGCTGTATGTTTTGTCATAGGTTGTCTCGTGATCCCTGTCCACGTTTTGGCTTTTGCCAATTTTATGTGGTTAGGTTCTCCCTCATGTTTTGCTCCCACGTAATTAGTCTGATCCTCATCACCTGATCCTAATCATAGCATGTGACTTCCCTTGAGTGTATTTAAGCAGTCTTCTCACTGCAGTTCCCCGTCAGAACGTTTCCTTGTTTATCTGTGCTGCTATCATTTTCGCCTTGTACTCATAGTGTTACTCTTCTGACTGGACCGTCTGACCTTCGATTTTTGGCTCTGCTTTTTGGTACTATTGTCTGCATCTGTTTACGAACCCTTTTTGCCCGACTACGAGTTTTGTGTTTGCTGCCCTGTTAACGGTTTGGATTACGCCCACTGGATTTTGGCTTTTGCTTCTGACAAACCTGTGTCTGTGTACCGAACCTGTTTTTGCCTGACCACGAGTACTGTTATTGCTGCCCTGGTTTTCGACTCTGATTCTGCCCTACTGGATTGTGATTTTTGGATTGTGGACTCTGTACCGTTGCTTTCTGCCCTGTGGGGGTTTACCCCCCAACTACAATAAAATCACTTTTGCTGCAACTTCCTGGTCTTGCATTTGGTTCCAGAACGGTACCTCACAAACTGATGCATGTCCAAAAGCATTTGCAATTTGTTCAAAGGAAGGAGAAATTGCTACTATGATTTGCACAAATGACTAAATGTTGACTTGAACTAATAGTTATGAGAATTTTCATTCTGATCTGAGAAAAGCACCAAAGAAACTGAGAAAAACTAACACACTGATCAGCACATTTACACAGAAACCAGCTCATTAATACACTGACCAGCACAAGAGTGCACTGATTAGAGTAATAATTCACTGGCACAATAACATACTGATCACCACAATAACACACTGATCAGCACATTAACCTACTGATCAGAACATTTACACACTGATCAGCGCATTTCACTTTTTCTCCATTGGTTTGGCTCATTTCTTAAAACAGAAGTTACATTCTCAAAACTCAAAGATCATTTGGCATTTTCCTCGCCCTCCTGTCCACCGTCCTCACCCTCCTGGCCACCGTCCTCACCCTCCTGGCCACTGTCCTGGCCCTCTTGGCCGTCCTCGCCCTCCTGGTCGTCCAAACGCTGCTGCCTGTCTGGCCACCGATTCTCGTCCACATCACAGGGTATATTCTCCCTTGTGATGCAATGAGGGAAGAAACTGCATGCATGTCGCAACCATCCCCTACACTCATCTTCTGTAATATCTTCACGCGCAGCGTCCATTGCAGGGAGCAGGGACCTCTGATTTTGAGCCTGATGCTCATACACTCTCCACTCCAAGCAGAGAAAAACTCATCAATAGGATTGAGGAAAAGAGTAAGGTGGTAGGAACACCATGACCATCCTCGGATGAGTAGTGAACCAGGCCCTGATGAGCGGGCCACGGTGGAAATTCATACTGTCCCACACAATTACATAGTTTGGTAGGTGAGGCCCTACGAGACCTCTCATTTTCAGGGATTAAATCAGAATAAAGGCGGCCCAAGATGATGAGCTTCTGTGTATTGTATGGGCTAAGACTGGGGATGTGAGTGGCCACACCATTCTCGGAAATGGCAGCACACATAGTTATACTGCCCCCACGCTGGCCTGGGACATCCACCGTGGCCCGGTGGCTGATAATATTATGGCCACGTCTTCAGCCCTTGGCCAGGTTGAAGCCAGCTTCATCCAAACACGAGGATGTGAGGGGTCTCGTTTCCTTCCAGTGCCATTATTCTCTACTATAGAGTAAAATAAAAATCATCGTCAGTCATACAGAAGAGTCGTACACGAGAGTAACAGAGAATTACACAGGAATGTTCTGTGTTCTCCTCCACAACTTCAATATACTACTGGCCACTACTCCAGTGGGTCCAAACCTGGGGTTAATGTACCCCTAGGGATAGGCCTACGCAGAGGTACTACAGGGGGTGTTTGAGAGAAAGGGGAGGGGGAAATCATCAATGACTAGACTTACTGAAATGTTACAGTAAAACCACAGTCTTAGATGGATCTGCTTAACTGGGCCTGTCTCCACTTTTCATCAAAAATTATGTTCTACCATAGAAATAATCTCAGTATTAACAGGGACTATATCCTGATGTAATTTTTTCAATGATAGATGGCAGCTGGGAGAAACATCCAGAACGTGCAAAGTACTTTGTCTGAATTTTCAGTGTACTTCAGTTTAAAAAGTTCTATGTCCACATTGTCCAATCAGGGAGCTGGATATAGGGTCACCTGATCAGGATGACAAGATCGCTGAGCAAAGGTTCTATCCACTCTACCATTTCAAAGCAAAATCCCTCTAATATACCAAATAGAAGGTTGTAAGACGGTGAAATCTGGGATATTTTAGATAGGTAGGTACTACAGCACTTGAATGAAGTGTCTATGTCTTAAAACCCTTCATTTGTCTTATTCCAGGGGGCATTTAAGATAGTACTACTTGATTTTCAATCTTATATTTTATGCATTGCAAGATGCATGTGTATGCACATGAACAAGTACAATATGTTGGACATAGGACTTGTTCAAACCAAGCCCAAGGCCAGAGTTTCTATACTATGTAGTGTGCATCATGTCTGCATTAAATGTACTCAGATGAACTTGTACTGGCTATAGTATAGGAGCAGTTGACACTGGACACCCTCGAGACTCCATAGCTCATTTCAGTGTTGCAAGGTTTGTTTCCTATTTATTTTCAGAAAGGACATGGCTGCCCATTTTCTGTGATTATAATAGACCGATCCAGAGTACAGCCCACCCGAGCCTATCCAGCCAATGAGATCCAGGGCTGCAGTCACATGACTGCGCCCAGCTCGTGCCCGCCATAACCTCGGACAAACACACATCCGAACTGCTTTCTCTATTGGGAGGAGTACATTCGCGCTTAGTTTTCACATTTTTGTCATAAAATCTCACGCAATGGTAAAGCGGTTTTGTTACGGTGAGTGTAAATCGGACACGAGATACCCAGACAGGGTTGTAAACACTGCTTTTAGGAGGCTGGATATGGCAATTAATCTGCTAATAATTACTCATTATTCTGAAAGCTCAACTCGCTTTGTTTACGAACAATAATGCCTCTTGATGGCTTTGCACTGGGCCGTAAAAGGGTCAAGAGGCTGCAGGTTTTCATTCAAACAGAGCAGAAACACACCTGATACGATTAATGCAGGCTTCACACAGAGCTCCGTTTCAATCAAAGACTGTCTTGGGCAATAACACTTGGGTGCTCCGGAAAAGGTTTACGATCTTATCCCACCATATGTAAATTGAATGCTGCGTACTCTGCTTTGCAAGAGCGCTGGCCGTGAACAACGCTTCTCTGTTCCTTGTTGATTGTTATTATCAATGAGTGTGGCTTCTGGGACTTCAACATTGAGCAATAGCATTTGCATTTCGCTTGAACTTCACAGGCATTTATAACAGAAAATGACACTTCATGAATATACCCAAATAAAAAAATAATTATAACCCTTGTCTTTTGCTTTTTTTGCGATGCGATCCGTTTTTAAAAACTCGAGATTGATGTTTTCAGGAAGCGCTTCCAATGAGGTTATAAGGGCCGTTGGCGCCATCTTCAGAAAAGCTTGACCGAGGTCCGGCCGTTGCTATGCGTAGTTAGGGGGTGGGCGGAGCTATGGATGGGTCTATTGTCAGATACTTTGTTTTTCTTCCAAATTCTGTATTACCTTTTACCATGAACATGTTATTTGCTGATTTGGGTGGAGCTACATTGTTGTGTTCTTTTTTTTTAAAAACTACAAGGCAAGACAGAACTTTGTGGCTAAACATTTCTGGAAATACAAGGAGCTATCTAGGAAATAGAACCATATAGCTGTAAAATTTATGACATTTTGAAAATTCCAAAGGTCCATCTCCATTTACATTTTCCTTGATCCCCTATCTAAAATCATTCTACTAAAGGTATAACTGCATGATATTATACCTTTCAGTCCCAATAACTCACCTGAATTTAAATATCTCAAAAGTATACTTGGAGAGAGAAATTATGATGCAGCAAAATTTCACATCCCATTTTCTTCATTTAGTAAAAAGTAGAGATAGGTCCAGTTAATACTCAGCCCACGAAGTTCTATTCACTTGGAAATTGTGCTAGATGTGGGCTAACTGTGTTAGCTGTAGGCTATCTGTACTTAATCATTTGCAAAGATGTACTGAGACATTGAGACATGTACGTAGACATTTGCAATTTGATGAAATTAATGAGAAATTGTGAACAATTGCCAAGTGGTTTGGAGGTTTGTCCATGTTATTTTGAGAATGTAATTTCTGTTTCAAGAAATGAGCCAATTCAATGGAGAAATACTGTAACACACTGATCATCACATTTACACACTGATCAGCATATGAAGAGTTTATTTCCAGAAGTGCGCAAGTCTGTTTTTGTCTTTTTAGAGAAACGAGATTTTGACAACTTGTGGGGATCATGTTACACGTGTTCAGCTGATGTAAACTTAATGAAATATCAGAAAAGACGTTTTAAAACATATCTGAAGACCTTCTAGTCTCTATCTTGATTCTTCGCCCAGATATTTCAAACGCCAGTCTGCGGACTTGAGTACTTTTTGAAGCAAATGCCTCAACATAATGAAAATTGAAAAAATTGAGCATTAAATTTGTTCATTTCAGAGTTTTAAAACAGAGCATCTTTTTGAGAACAAAACAGTCCACTTTCTAATGAAAATGAACAGCAAATACAGTCATACCAGTAGACTATAGTCATGGATGTCAAAAAGCTTCTTGAACAAAGTGAATGGAAGATATATGCAGTAAAATGGAAGGTAAATGCAGCTGTACAAAGGACACAATAAAAACCAATCTCCATAAATTATGAACGGGCAGAACCATCATCCAAACAGGTTTAAAGACTTCATTCGTCATCGATAGGGATGTGGTGTGGTAATTAGAAAGTTCAGCCAAAGAATAAGCAGCTAAAAAAGAAGACCTTTTGCCAGACTTTCTCTTCGCTTGTTTTTTTGCCCGTGTTTCTGGCTGACTGGGTCTTTTTTTTTTTTTTTTTTACCTCTTTTAGGTTGAGTCCACACACACGCACACACACGCACACACACATCCTGGCCTGTAGAGTCAGCCATTTTGGTTAGGTAAGAAAGCTACAGTTGCTGCTATTGGCCAACCAACTTTCTAAGCCATGCTTTGATTGGCTGACTGGACTTGTGTACTTGTAGAAGTTTTAGACTGGACTTGGTCACTGCTAGAAGTAGCGTTTTAGGGAATTTTGAATTCACTGCCCATTTTATATTGTATTTGAGTGCTTCTTGGCCAAAATTAGCTTATGAGGCTTATTCCTCATCAATGAAAGAGTGGATTTGTCGTGTTGTCTGAGTTTTAATGGATATGGAAATATCCCCAATACACTCAGTTAAAGGAGCTGAGAAAGTAGGCAGGCCGAACTCCTCACTGCTAAAGCCAGATCTCATCCAGTCCTGAAACGCACACAGGAGAGAGTGATCCACGCTTTTAATCTAAATTTTGGGATTGAATAGGCCCAATACACACACACAGACATACACTGCAGTACAGGCCTGCATTGGAATGGGCCGAACACACACACACACACACACACACTACAGTACAGCCCTGTGTTAAAGTCTCTGGAACGGTGAGCTTAAATGGGGGAGTGTTATTACACGTTTCAGAGAAATTCCTGGGAATACTGCGAGCTCTCCGGGCGCGGCTGAAAAATGTGCTTTTCCTGGCCACACTGTGAATTTATGTTCGTGTCGCACCTGGAGAGAGGAAAACAGACCGGCACACAATTTTTCCACATCAGCACCCTAACTCCTGGGCTTCGGCAAGCCCATCTCGCGTATGTTCAGCGTATGATGCCGTCACAGTGATTCCAACGTGTTCCAGAGAAAAAAAAGCGCTAACAGAAAAACAGCCTGCTGAGAGGACACTGTGGAGGGTCTTTATGCACTAACGCAGGACGGCAATATTTATATCAACAAGGACAACACGTCGGGTTTACCCATGCCAGTGCAGGAGAAAGACATTTATCTGACACTCCCCTGAATTGTGCCAGTACGCCCCAAGGAGAGAAGATCTGACACTCCCCTGTATTGTGCCAGTACTCCCCTAATAGAGAAGATCTGACACTACCCTGAATTGTGCCAGTACGCCCTTAGGAGAGAAGATCTGACACTCCCCTGTATTGTAGCAGTGCTCCCTTAGGAGAAAAGATCTGACACTCCCCGGTATTGTGCCAGTATGCCCCTAGGAGAGAAGATCTGACACTCCCCTGCATTGTGCCAGTAGGCCCCTAAGAGAGAAGATCTGACACTCCCCTGTACTGTGCCAGTGCGCCCATAGGAGAGATCTGACACTCCCCTGAATAATGCCAGTACTCCCCTAAGTGAGAAGATCTGACACTCCCCTGTATTGTGGCAGTACTCCCTTAGGAGAGAGGATCTGACACTCCCCTGTATTGTGGCAGCTCACCCTTAGGAGAGAAGATCTGACACTCCCCAGTATTGTGCCAGTACTCCCTTAGGAGAGAAGATCTGACACTCCCCTGTATTGTGCCAGTGCGCCCTTCGGAGAGAAGATCTGACACTCCCCTGTATTGAGCCAGTACGCCCTTAGGAGAGAAGATCTGACCCTCCCCTGTATTGTGCCAGTACTCCCCTAGGAGAGAAGATTTGACACTCCCCTGTATTGTGCCAGTACGCCCCTAGGAGAGACGAACGGACACTCCCCTGTATTGTGCCAGTACGCCCTTAGGAGAGAGGATGTGACACTCCCCTGTATTGTGCCAGTACTCCCTTAGGAGAGAAGATCTGACACTCCCCTGTATTGTGCCAGTACTCCCCTAGGAGAGAAGATCTGACACTCCCCTGCATTGTGCCAGTACGCCCTTAGGAGAGAAGATCTGACAATCCCCTGAATTGTGCCAGTGCGCCCATAGGAGAGATCTGACACTCCCCTGAATAATGCCAGTACTCCCCTAAGTGAGAAAATCTGACACTCCCCTGTATTGTGGCAGTACTCCCTTAGGAGAGAGGATCTGACACTCCCCTGTATTGTGGCAGTTCACCCTTAGAAGAGAAGATCTGACACTCCCCAGTATTGTGCCAGTACTCCCTTATTAGAGAAGATCTGACACTCCCCTGTATTGTGCCAGTGCGCCCTTCGGAGAGAAGATCTGACACTCCCCTGGATTGAGCCAGTACGCCCTTAGGAGAGAAGATCTGACCCTCCCCTGTATTGTGCCAGTACTCCCCTAGGAGAGACGATCGGACACTCCCCTGTATTGTGCCAGTACGCCCTTAGGAGAGAGGATCTGACACTCCCCTGTATTGTGCCAGTACTCCCTGAGGAGAGAAGATCTGACACTCCCCTGTATTGTGCCAGTACTCCCCTAGGAGAGAAGATCTGACACTCCCCTGCATTGTGCCAGTACGCCCTTAGGAGAGAAGATCTGACAATCCCCTGAATTGTGCCAGTACGCCCCGAGGAGAGAAGATCTGACACTCCCCTGTATTGTGCCAGTACGCCGCTTAGAGAGAAGAAGTGACACTCCCCTGTATTGTGCCAGTACGCCCTTAGGAGAGAAGATCTGACACTCCCCTGTATTGTGCCAGTTCACCCTTAGGACAGAAGATCTGATTCTCCCCTGTATTGTGAGAAGTATTCCCCTAGGAGATTCCCCTAGAGACGAGTGACACTCCCTGTATTATGCCAGTATTCCCCTTAGGAGAGAGATCTGACATCTGGAAACTCCCCTGTATTGTGCCAGAACGCCCTTAGGAGAGAAGATCTGACACTCCCTGTATTGTGCCAGCATGCCCTTAGGAGAGAAGATCTGACACTCCCCTGTATTTGTACTCCATTCGGAGAGAAGATCTGACCCCTAGGAGAAGATCTGACACTCCCTGTATTGTGCCAGTACTCCATTAGGAGAGAAGATCTGACACTCCCTGTATTGTGCCAGTATTTTTTAGGAGAGAAGATCTGACACCCCTGTATTGTGCCAGTACTCCCTTAGGAGAGAAGATCTGACACTCCCCTGTATTGTGCCAGTGCACCCTTAAGAGAGAAGATCTGACACCCCTGTATTGTGGAGGAGAGAAGATCTGACACTCCCTGTATTGTGCCAGTACACCCTTAGGAGAGAAGATCTGACTCCCTGTATTGTGCCAGTATTCCCTTAGGAGAGAAGATCTGACACTCCCCTGTATTGTGCCAGAACACCCTTAGGAGAGAAGATCTGACCCCCTGTATTGTGCCAGTACTCCCTTGTATCTGACACTCCCTGTATTGTGGCATACCCTTAGGAGAGAAGATCTGACACTCCCCTGTATTGTGCCAGTCTGACACCCTTAGGAGAGAGAAGATCTGACACTCCCTGTATTGTGGCAGTACTCCCTTAGGAGAGAAGATCTGACACTCCCTGTATTGTGGCAGTACTCCTTTAGGAGAGAAGATCTGACACTCCCTGTATTGTGGCAGGACTCCCTTAGGAGAGAAGATCTGACACTCCCTGTATTGTGCCAGTGCACCCCTAAGAGAGAAGATCTGACCCTCCCCTGTATTGTGCCAGTACACCCTTAGGAGAGAAGATCTGACACTCCCCTGTATTGTGCCAGTACGCCCTTAGGAGAGAAGATTTGACCTCCCCTGTATTGTGAAGATCTGACACTCCCCTGTATTGTGCCAGATACTCCCTTAGGAGAGAAGATCTGACACTCCCCTGTATTGTGCCAGTGCACCCCTAAGAGAGAGAAGATCTGACCCCCCCCTGTCCCCTTAGGAGAGAAGATCCACACTCCCTGTATGTGCCAGTAACCCCCTAGGAGAGAAGATCTGACACTCCCCTGTATTGTGCCAGTACTCCTTAGGAGAGAAGATCTGACACTCCCTGTATTGTGCCAGTACTCTAGGGAGAGGAGACTCCCCTGTAAGATCTGACAATCCCTGTATTGTGCCAGTACTCCCTTAGGAGAGAAGATCTGACACTCCCTGTATTGTGGCAGGACTCCCTTAGGAGAGAAGATCTGACACTCCCCTGTATTGTGGCAGTACTTCCTTAGGAGAGAAGATCTGACAGTCCTCTGTATTTACTCCTTAGGAGAGAAGATGTGACATTCCCCTGTATTAGGCCAGAGAGAACATCTGACACTCCCTGTATTGTGGCAGTACTCCCTTAGGGAGAGAAGATCTGACACTCCCCTCTATTGTGGCAGTACTCCCTAAGGAGAGAAGATCTGACTCTCCCCTGTATTGTGCCAGTGCGCCCCTAGGAGAGAAGATCTGACACTCCCCTGTATTGTGCCAGTACTCCCCTAGGAGAGAAGAAGTGACACTCCCCTGTATTGTGCCAGTACGCCCCTAGGAGAGAAGATCTGACACTCCCCTGTATTGTGCCAGTGCGCCCCTAGGAGAGAAGATCTGACACTCCCCTGTATTGTGCCAGTGCACCCCTAAGAGAGAAGATCTGACACTCCCCTGTATTGTGCCAGTACTCCCTTAGGAGAGAAGATCTGACACTGCCCTGTATTGTGCCAGTGAACCCCCTAGGAGAGAAGATCTGACACTCCCTGTATTGTGCCAGTACTCCCTTAGGAGAGAAGATCTGACACTCCTCTGTATTGTGCCAGTATGCCCTTAGGAGAGAAGATCTGACACTCCCCTGTATTGTGCCAGTACTCCCTTAGGGAGAGAAGATCTGACACTCCCTGTATTGTGCCAGTGCCCTTAGGAGAGAAGATCTGACACTCCCCTGTATTGTGCCAGTACACTCCCTTTAGGAGAGAAGATCTGTTACTCCCCCTGTATTGTGGCAGTACTCCCTTAGGAGAGAAGATCTGACAGTCCTCTTCATTGCGCCAGTACGCACATAGGAGAGAAGATGTGACATTCCCCTGTATTAGGCCAGTACTCCTTAAGAGAGAAGATCAGAAACTCCCCTCTATTGTGGCAGTACACCCTTAGGAGAGAAGATCTGACACTCCCCTGTATTGTGCCAGGACTCCTTTAGGAGAGAAGATTTGAAACTCCCCAGTAATTGTAGGAGAGAAGATCTGCCCTTAGGACAGAGAAGATCTGACACTCCCCTGTATTGTGGCAGTATGCCCTTAGGAGAGAAGATCTGACACTCCCCTGAATTGTTCCAGTACGCCCTTAGGAGAGAAAAGATCTGACACTCCCCTTCAATGCGCCAGTGCCCTTAGGAGAGAAGATCTGACACTCCCCTGTATTGTGCCAGTACACCCTTAGGACAGAAGATCTGAGACTCACCTGTATTCTGCCAGTATTCCCCTAGGAGAGAAGAAGTGACACTCGCCTGTATTGTGCCAGTACCCCCCTAGGAAAGAAGAAGTGACACTCCCCTGTATTGTGCCAGTACTCCCTTAGGAGAGAAGATCTGACACTCCCCTTCATTGCGCCAGTACGCTCTTAGGAGAGAAGATCTGACACTCCCCTGTATTGTGGCAGTACTCCTTTAGGAGAGAAGATCTGACACTCCCCTGTATTGTGGCAGTACACCATTAGGAGAGAAGATCTGACACTCCCCTGTAATGTGGCAGTACTCCCTTAGGAGAGAAGATCTGACACTCCCCTGTATTGTGGCAGTACGCCCCTAGGAGAGAAGATCTGACACTCATCTGTATTGTGCCAGTATTCCCCTAGGAGAGAAGATCTGACACTCCCCTGTATTGTGCCAGTACGCCCCTTAGGAGAGAAGATCTGACACTCCCCTGTATTGTGCCAGTGCTCCCTTAGGAGAGAAGATCTGACACTCCCCTGTATTGTGCCAGTATTCCCTTAGGAGAGAAGATCTGACACTCCCCTGCATTGTGCCAGTAGGCCCCTAAGAAAGAAGATCTGACACTCCCCTGTATTGTGCCAGTACGCCCTTAGGGAGAAGATCTGACACTCCTCTGTATAATGCCAGTACTCCCTTAGGAGAGAAGATCTGACACTCCCTGTATTGTGGCAGTACTCCCCTTAGGAGAGAAGATCTGACACTCCCCTGTATTGTGCCAGTAAGCCCTTAGGAGAGAAGATCTGACACTCCCCCTGTAATAATGCCAGTACTGACCCCTAGGTGAGAAGATCTGACACTCCCTGTATTTGTGGCAGTACTCCCTTTGGAGAGAAGAGAAGATCTGACACTCCCTGTATTGTGCCAGTACACCCTTAGGAGAGAAGATCTGACACTCCCTGTATTGTGCCAGTGTGCCCCTTAGGAGAGAAGATCTGACACTCCCCTGTATTGTGCCAGTACACCCTTAGGAGAGAAGATCTGACACTCCCCTGTATGGTGCCAGTATTCCCTAGGAGAGAAGATCTGACACTCCCTGTATTGTGCCAGTACCCCCTAGGAAAGAAGATCTGACACTCCCCTGTATTGTGCCAGTACTCCCTTAGGAGAGAAGATCTGACACTCCCCTGTATTGTGCCAGTACGCCTTAGGAGAGAAGATCTGACACTCCCCTGTATTGTGCCAGTACTCCTTTAGGAGAGAAGATCTGACACTCCCCTGTATTGTGCCAGTACACCCTTAGGAGAGAAGATCTGACACTCCCCTGTATTGTGCCAGTACCCTAAGAGAGAAGAAGATCTGACACTCCCCTCCCCTTCATTGTGCCAGTACTCCCTTAGGAGAGAAGATCTGACACTCATCTGTATTGTGCCAGTACTCCTTTAGGAGAGAATATCTGACACTCCCTGTATTGTGCCAGTACTCCCTTAGGGAGAAGATCTGACACTCCCCTGTATTGTGCCAGTACTCTGTGAGGAGAGAAGATCTGACACTCCCCTGTATTGTGCCAGTATTCCCTTAGGGAGAGAAGATCTGACACTGCCCTGTATTGTGCCAGTAAGCCCTTAGGAGAGAAGATCTGACACTCCCCTGTATTGTGCCAGTACTCCCTTAGGAGAGAAGATCTGACACTCCCCTGTATTGTGCCAGTACTCCCTTAGGAGAGAAGATCTGACACTCCCCTGTATTGTGCCAGTACTCCCTTAGGAGAGAAGATCTGACACTCCCCTGTATTGTGCCAGTATTCCCCTTAGGAGAGAAGATCTGACACTCCCCTGTATTGTGCCAGTGCGCCCCTTAGGAGAGAAGATCTGACACTCCCTGTATTGTGCCAGTCGCCCTTTGGAGAGAAGATCTGACACCCCCTGTATTGTGCCAGTACGCCCTTAGGAGAGAAGATCTGACACTCCCCTGTATTGTGCCAGTTCACCCTTTGGACAGAAGATCTGATACTCCCCTGTATTGTGCCAGAACTCCCTTAGGAGAGAAGATCTGACACTCCCCTGTATTGTGCCAGTATTCCCTTAGGAGAGAAGATCTGACACTCCCCTGTATTGTGCCAGTACGCCCTTAGGAGAGAAGATCTGACACTCCCCTGTATTGTGCCAGTACTCCGTGAGGAGAGAAGATCTGACACTCCCCTGTATTGTGCCAGTATTCCCTGAGGAGAGAAGATCTGACACTGCCCTGTAATGTGCCAGTAAGCCCCTAGGAGAGAAGCTCTGACACTCCCCTGTATTGTGCCAGGACTCCCTTCGGAGAGAAGATCTGACACTCCCCTGTATTGTGCCAGTACTCCCTTAGGAGAGAAGATCTGACACTCCCCTGTATTGTGCCAGTATTCCCTAGGGAGAGAAGATCTGACACTCCCTGTATTGTGCCAGTACTCCCTTAGGAGAGAAGATCTGACACTCCCCTGTATTGTGCCAGTGCACCCCTAAGAGAGAAGATCTGACCCTCCCCTGTATTGTGCCAATACTCCCTTAGGAGAGAAGATCTGACACTCCCCTTCATTGCGCCAGTACGCTGTTAGGAGAGAAGATCTGACGCTCCCCTGTATTGTGCCAGTACCCCCTTAGGAGAGATTATCTGACACTCCCCTGTATTGTGGCAGTACTCCTTTTGGAGTGAAGATCTGACACTCCCCTGTATTGTGGCAGTACTTCCTTAGGAGAGAAGATTTGACACTCCCCTGTATTGTGGCAGTACTCCTTTAGGAGAGAAGATCTGACACTCGCCTGTATTGTGGCAGTACACCATTAGGAGAGAAGATCTGACACTCCCCTGAATTGTGGCAGTACTCCCTTCGGAGAGACGATCTGACACTCCCCTGTATTGTGGCAGTACGCCCCTTAGGAGAGAAGATCTGACACTCCCCTGTATTGTGCCAGTACGCCCTAGGAGAGAAGATCTGACACTCCCCTGTATTGTGCCAGTGCTCCTTAGGAGAGAGAAGATCTGACACTCCCTGTATTGTGCCAGTACACCCCTAGGAGAGAAGATCTGACACTCCCCTGTATTGTGCCAGTACTCCCCTTAGGAGAGAAGATCTGACACTCCCCTGTATTATTGTGCCAGTACGCCCTTAGGAGAGAAGATCTGACACCCCCCCCTGTATTGTGCCAGTACTCCCTAAGGAGAGAAGATCTGACACTCCCCTGTATTGTGCCAGTACTCCCCTAGGAGAGAAGATCTGACACTTCCCTGCATTGTGCCAGAAGATCTGATACTCCCCTGTATTTAGGAGCTGTTAGGAGAGAAGATCTGACACTCCCTGTATTGTGCCAGTATTCCCTTAGGAGAGAAGATCTGACACTCCCCTGAATTGTGCCAGTACGCCCCTAGGTGAGAAGATCTGACCTCCCTGTATTGCCAGCACGCCCCTTTGGAGAGAAGAAGTGACACTCCCCCTGTATTGTGCCAGTACGCCCTTAGGAGAGAAGATCTGACACTCCCCTGTATTGTGCCAGTTCACCCTTTGGACAGAAGATCTGATACTCCCCTGTATTGTGCCAGAATTCCCCTAGGAGAGAAGTAATAACACTCCCCTGTGTTGTGCCAGTATTCCCTTAGGGAGAAGATCTGACACTCCCCTGTATTGTGCCAGTACGCCCCTTAGGAGAGAAGATCTGACACTCCCCTGTATTGTGCCAGTACTCCTGTGAGGAGAGAAGATCTGACACTCCCTGTATGGTGCCAGTATTCCTTAGGAGAGAAGATCTGACACTGCCCTGTAATGTGCCAGTAAGCCCCTAGGAAAGCTCTGACACTCCCTGTATTGTGATCTCCTCAGGAGAGAAGATCTGACACCCTGTATTGTGCCAGTACTCCCTTAGAGAGAAGATCTGACACTCCCTGTATTGTGCCAGTACTCCCCTAGGAGAGAGAAGATCTGACACTCCCTGTATTGTGCCAGTATCCCCTTAGGAGAGAAGATCTGACACTCCCTGTATTGTGCCAGTGCACCCCTTAGGAGAGAAGATCTGACACTCCCCTGTATTGTGCCAGTACTCCCTTAGGAGAGAAGATCTGACACTCCCCTTCATTGCGCCAGTACACTCTTAGGAGAGAAGATCTGACACTCCCCTGTATTGTGCCAGTACTCCCTTAGGAGAGAAGATCTGACACTCCCCTGTATTGTGCCAGTACTCCTTTGGAGAGAAGATCTGACACTCCCCTGTATTGTGCCAGTACTCCCTAGGAGAGAAGATCTGACACTCCCCTGTATTGTGCCAGTACTCCCTTAGGAGAGAAGATCTGACACTCCCTGTATTGTGCCAGTACACCCCTAGGAGAGAAGATCTGACACTCCCCTGTATTGTGCCAGTACTCCTTAGGAGAGAAGATCTGACACTCCCCTGTATTGTGCCAGTACGCCCTTAGGAGAGAAGATCTGACACTCCCCTGTATTGTGCCAGTACTCCCTTAGGAGAGAAGATCTGACACTCCCCTGTATTGTGCCAGTACTCCCTTAGGAGAGAAGATCTGACACTCCCCTGTATTGTGCCAGTACACCCTAGAGGAGAGAAGATCTGACACTCCCCTGTATTGTGCCAGTACTCCCCTTAGGAGAGAAGATCTGACACTCCCTGTATTGTGCCAGTGCTCCTTAGGAGAGAAGATCTGACACTCCCCTGTATTGTGCCAGTACTCCCTAGGAGAGAAGATCTGACACTCCCCTGTATTGTGCCAGTACTCCCTTAGGAGAGAAGATCTGACACTTCCCTGCATTGTGCCAGTACGCCCTTAGGAGAGAAGATCTGACACTCCCCTGTATTGTGCCAGTACGCCCTTAGGAGAGAAGATCTGACACTCCCCTGTATTGTGCCAGTATTCCCTTAGGAGAGAAGATCTGACACTCCCCCTGTATTGTGCCAGTACTCCCTAGGAGAGAAGATCTGACACTCCCCTGTATTGTGCCAGTTCACCCTTTGGAGAGAAGATCTGACACTCCCTGTATTGTGCCAGTACTCCCTTAGGAGAGAAGATCTGACACTCCCCTGTATTGTGCCAGTACGCCCTTAGGAGAGAAGATCTGACACTGCCCTGTATTGTGCCAGTAAGCCCCTAGGGAGAGAAGATCTGACACTCCCCTGTATTGTGCCAGTACTCCCCTTAGGAGAGAAGATCTGACACTCCCCCTGTATTGTGCCAGTACTCCCTTAGGAGAGAAGATCTGACACTCCCCTGTATTGTGCCAGTGCGCCCCTAGGAGAGAAGATCTGACACTCCCCTGTATTGTGCCAGTACTCCCTTAGGAGAGAAGGTCTGACACTCCCCCTGTATTGTGCCAATGCACCCCCCTAAGAGAGAAGATCTGACCCTCCCCCTGTATTGTCCCCAAACTCCCCTTAGGAGAGAAGATCTGACACCCCCCCCTTCATTGTGCCAGTACTCCCCCTTAGGAGAGAAGATCTGACACTCCCTGTATTGTGCCAGTACGCCCTTAGGAGAGAAGATCTGACACTCCCCTGTATTGTGCCAGTACTCCCTTAGGAGAGAAGATCTGACACTCCCCTGTATTGTGGCAGTACTCCCTTAGGAGAGAAGATCTGACACTCCCCTGTATTGTGCCAGTACGCCCTTAGGAGAGAAGATCTGACACTCCCCTGTATTGTGCCAGTATAGGAGAGAAGATCTGACACTCCCCTGCATTGTGCCAGTTCCCCTAGAGAGAAGATCTGACACTCCCCTGTATTGTGCCAGTACTCCCTTAGGAGAGAAGATCTGACACTCCCCTGTATTGTGCCAGTACTCCCTTAGAGAGAAGATCTGACACTCCCCTGTATTGTGCCAGTATTCCCTAGGAGAGAGAAGATCTGACACTCCCTGTATTGTGCCAGTACGCCCTAGGAGAGAAGATCTGACACTCCCTGTATTGTGCCAGTACGCCCCTAGGAGAGAAAGAAGTGACACTCCCCTGTATTGTGCCAGTACTCCCCCTAGGAGAGAAGATCTGACACTCCCTGTATTGTGCCAGTATTCCCTTAGGAGAGAAGATCTGACACTCCCTGTATTGTGCCAGTACGCCCTTAGGAGAGAAGATCTGACACTCCCTGTATTGTACCCCAATATCTGACCCTTAGGAGAGAAGATCTGACACTCCCTGTATTGCGCCAGTACGCCCTTAGGAGAGAAGATCTGACACTCCCCTGTATTGTGCCAGTACTCCCTTAGGAGAGAAGATCTGACACTCCCCTGTATTGTGGCAGTACGCCCTTAGGAGAGAAGATTTGACACTCCCCTGTATTGTGGCAGTACTCCTTAGGAGAGAAGATCTGACACTCCCTGTATTGTGGCAGTTCTCCCTTAGGAGAGAAGATCTGACACTCCCTGTATTGTGGCCAGTGACACTCCCTTAGGAGAGAAGATCTGACACTCCCTCTATTGTGGCAGTACGTCCTTAGGAAAGAAGATCTGACACTCCCCTGTTTTGTGGCCGTACGCCCTTAGGAGAGAAGATTTGACACTCCCCTCTATTGTGGCAGTACACCTTTAGTAGAGAAGATCTGACATTCCCCTGTATTGTGCCAGTACGCCCTTAGGAGAGAAGATCTGACACTCCCCTTATTGTGGCAGTACGCCCCTTAGGAGAAGATCTGACATCCCCCTGACACTCCCCTGTTTTCATTGTGCCAGTACGCCCTTAGGAGAGAAGATCTGACCTCCCCTGTATTGTGCCAGTACGCCTTTTAGGAGAGAAGATGTGACATTCCCCTGTATTGTGCCAGTACTCCCCTAGGAGAGAATATCTGACACTCCCCTGTATTGTGCCAGTACACCCTTAGGACAGAAGATCTGATACTCCCCTGTATTGTGCCAGTATTCCCCTAGGAGAGAAGAAGTGACACTTCCCTGTATTGTGCCAGTACACCCCTAGGAGCGAAGATCTGACACTCCCCTGTATTTTGCCAGTACTCCCTTAGGAGAGAAGATCTGACACTCCCCTGTATTGTGCCAGTACTCCCCTAGGAGAGAAGATCTGACACTCCCCTGTATTGTGCCAGTATTCTCCCTTAGGGAGAGAAGATCTGACACTCACCTGTATTGTGCCAGTACACCATTTAGGAGAGAAGATCTGCCACTCCCCTGTATTGTGCCAGTACTCCCCTAGGAGAGAAGATCTGACACTCCCCTGTATTGTGCCAGTATTCCCTTAGGAGAGAAGATCTGACACTCCTCTGTATTGTGCCAGTACTCCCTTAGGAGAGAAGATCTGACACTCCCCTGTATTGTGCCAGTGTGCCCCTAGGAGAGAAGATCTGACACTCCCCTGTATTGTGCCAGTACTCCCTTAGGAGAGAAGATCTGACACTCCCCTGTATTGTGGCAGTACTCCCTTTAGTAGAGAAGATCTGACACTCCCCTGTATTGTGCCAATACTCCCTTAGGAGAGAAGATCTGACACTCCCTTCATTGCCAGTACGCCCTTAGGAGAGAAGATTTGACATTCCCCTGTTTTGTGGCAGTACTCCCTTAAGAGAGAAGATCTGACACTCCCCTGTATTGTGGCAGTACTCCTTTAGGAGAGAAGATTTGACACTCCCCTGTATTGTGGCAGTACTCCCTTAGGAGAGAAGATCTGACACTCCCCTGTATTGTGGCAGTTCTCCCTTAGGAGAGAAGATCTGACACTCCCCTGTATTGTGCCAGTACTCCCTTAGGAGAGAAGATTTGACACTCCCCTCTATTGTGGTAGTACGCCCTTAGGAGAGAAGATCTGACATTCCCTGTTTTGTGGCAGTACGCCCTTAGGAGAGAAGATTTGACACTCCCCTCTATTGTGGCAGTACACCTTTAGAGAGAAGATCTGACATTCCCCTGTATTGTGCCAGTACGCCCTTAGGAGAGAAGATCTGACACTCCCCTTCATTGTGCCAGTACGCCCTTAGGAGAGAAGATCTGACACTCCCCTTCATTGCGCCAGTACCCCTTCGGAGAGAAGATGTGACATTCCCCTGTATTGTGCCAGTACTCCCCTAGGAGAGAATATCTGACACTCCCCTGTATTGTGCCAGTACACCCTTAGGACAGAAGATCTGATACTCCCCTCTATTGTGCCAGTATTCCCCTAGGAGAGAAGAAGTGACACTCCCCTGTATTGTGCCAGTACACCCCTAGGAGAGAAGATCTGACACTCCCCTGTATTGTGCCAGTACTCCCTTAGGAGAGAAGATCTGACACTCCCCTGTATTGTGCCAGTACTCCCCTAGGAGAGAAGATCTGACACTCCCCTGTATTGTGCCAGTATTCCCTTAGGAGAGAAGATCTGACACTCCCCTGTATTGTGCCAGTACACCGCTAGGAGAGAAGATCTGCCACTCCCCTGTATTGTGCCAGTACGCCCCTAGGAGAGAAGAAGTGAAACTCCCCTGTATTGTGCCAGTACGCCCCTAGGAGAGAAGATCTGACACTCCCCTGTATTGTGCCAGTATTGCCTTAGGAGAGAAGATCTGACACTCCTCTGTATTGTGCCAGTACTCCCTTAGGAGAGAAGATCTGACACTCCCCTGTATTGTGCCAATACTCCCTTAGGAGAGAAGATCTGACACTCCCCTGTATTGTGCCAGTACTCCCCTAGGAGAGAAGAAGTGACACTCCCCTGTATTGTGCTAATACGCCCCTAGGAGAGAAGATCTGACACTCCCCTGTATTGTGCCAGTACTCCCTTAGGAGAGAAGATCTGACACTCCCCTGTATTGTGGCAGTACTCCCTTTAGTAGAGAAGATCTGACACTCCCCTGTATTGTGCCAATACTCCCTTAGGAGAGAAGATCTGACACTCCCTTCATTGCGCCAGTACGCCCTTAGGAGAGAAGATTTGACATTCCCCCCTTAGGAGAGAAGATCTGACACTCCCCTGTATTGTGGCAGTACTCCTTAGGAGAGAAGATCTGACACTCCCTGTATTAGGAGAGAAGATCTGACACTCCCTGTATTGTGCCAGGAGAGAAGATCTGACACTCCCCCTTCATTGTGGCAGTACTCCCTTAGGAGAGAAGATCTGACACTCCCCTGTATTGTGCCAGTACTCCCTTAGGAGAGAAGATCTGACACTCCCCTGTATTGTGCCAGTATTCCCTTTAGGAGAGAAGATCTGACACTCCCCCCCAGTACTCCCTTAGAGAGAAGATCTGACACTCCCCTGTATTGTGCCAGTACACCCTTTTAGAGAGAAGATCTGACAGGCCCCTGTATTGTGCCAGTACTCCCTTAGGAGAGAAGATCTGATTGTGGCAGTTCTCCCTTAGGAGAGAAGATCTGACACTCCCCTGTATTGTGCCAGTACTCCCTTAGGAGAGAAGATCTGACACTCCCTTCATTGTGCCAGTACTCCCCCTTAGGAGAGAAGATCTGACACTCCCCTGTTTTGTGGCAGTACACCCTTAGGAGAGAAGATCTGACACTCCCTGTATTGTGGCAGTACTCCCTTAGGAGAGAAGATCTGACACTCCCCTGTATTGTATTGTGGCAGTACACCCTTAGGAGAGAAGATCTGACACTCCCCTGTATTGTGCCAGTACACCCTTAGGAGAGAAGATCTGATCCCCTGACAGTACTCCCTTAGGAGAGAAGATCTGACACTCCCTGTATTGGCCAGTGTGCCCAGTAGGCCCTAGGAGAGAAGATCTGACACCCCTGTATTGTGGCAGTATTGAGAGAAGAAGTGACACTCCCCTTAGGAGAGAAGATCTGACACTCCCCTGTATTGTGGCAGTACTCCCTTAGGAGAGAAGATCTGACACTCCCCTGTATTGTGGCAGTACTCCCTTAGGAGAGAAGATCTGACACTCCCCTGTATTGTGCCAGTACTCCCTTAGGAGAGAAGATCTGACACCCCCTTCATTGTGCCAGGCCCCTTAGGAGAGAAGATCTGACACTCCCCTGTATTGTGGCAGTACTCCCTTAGGAGAGAAGATCTGACACTCCCCTGTATTGTGGCAGTACTCCCTTAGGAGAGAAGATCTGACACTCCCCTGTATTGTGGCAGTACTCCTTAGGAGAGAAGATCTGACACTCCCCCTGTATTAGGAGAGAAGATCTGACACCCCCTGTATTTGTGGCAGTAGAGAAGAGAAGATCTGACACTCCCCTATTGTGGCAGTTCCTTTAGGAGAGAAGATCTGACACTCCCCTGTATTGTGGCAGTACTCTCTTAGGAGAGAAGATCTCCCTTATTGTGGCTGTACTTTTAGGGAGAGAAGATCTGACACTCCTGTATTGTGGCAGTACTCCCTTAGAGAGAAGATCTGACACTCCCCTGTATTGTGGCAGTATCTCCTTAGGGAGAGAAGATCTGACACTCCCCTGTATTGTGGCAGTACACCCTTAGAGAGAAGATCTGACACTCCCCCCCAGTTGTATAGGAGAGAAGATCTGACACTCCTGTGTTTTGTGCCAGAGGAGAGAAGATCTGACACTCCCTGTATTGTGGCAGTATTCCCTTAGGAGAGAAGATCTGACACTCCCCTGTTTTGTGCCAGTACGCCCTTAGGAGAGAAGATCTGACTCCCCTGTATTGTGCCAGTACTCCCTTAGGAGAGAAGATCTGATCTGACACTTCCCTTAGAGAGAAGATTGACACTCCCTGTATTGTGCCAGTACTCCTTAGGAGAGAAGATCTGACACTCCCTGTATTGTGCCAGTATTCCCTTAGGAGAGAAGATCTGACACTCCCTGTATTGTGCCAGTACCCCTTAGGAGAGAAGATCTGACACTCCCTTAGAGAGAGAAGATCTGACCCCCTGTATTGTGGCAGTACTCCCTTAGGAGAGAAGATCTGACACTCCCTGTATTGTGGCAGTACTGACCCTTAGGAGAGAAGATCTGACACTCCCTTATTGTGGCAGTACTCCTTAGGAGAGAAGATCTGACACTCCCTGTATTGTGGCAGCTCCCTTAGGAGAGAAGATCTGACACTCCCTTATTGTGGCAGTACTCCCTTAGGGAGAGAAGATCTGACACTCCCCTGTATTGTGCCAGCAGTTCCCTTAGGAGAGAAGATCTGACACTCCCCCTGTTTTGTGGCAGTACTCCTTAGGAGAGAAGATCTGACACTCCCCTGTATTGTGGCAGTACTCCCTTAGAGAGAAGATCTGACACTCCCTGTATTGTGGCAGTTCTCCCTTAGGAGAGAAGATCTGACACTCCCCCCTGTATTGTCCCTTAGGAGAGAAGATCTGACCCTTATTGGCCAGAGAAGATCTGACACTCCCCCTGTTTTGTGCCAGTACTCCCTTAGGAGAGAAGATCTGACACTCCCCTGTATTGTGCCAGTACGCCCTTAGGAGAGAAGATCTGACACTCCCCTGTATTGTGCCAGTACTCCCTTAGGAGAGAAGATCTGACTCCCTGTATTGGCCAGTACCCTTAGGAGAGAAGATCTGACACTCCCCAGTACTCCCTTAGGAGAGAAGATCTGACACTCCCCATTGTACAGTCCCTTAGGAGAGAAGATCTGACACTCCCCTGTATTGTGCCAGACACCCCCTACACCCTTAGGAGAGAAGATCTGACACTCCCCTGTATTGTGGCAGTACTCCCTTAGGGAGAGAAGATCTGACACACCCCTGTATTGTGGCAGTACTCCCTTAGGAGAGAAGATCTGACACTCCCTGTATTGTGCCAGACACTCCCTTAGGAGAGAAGATCTGACACCCCCTGTATTGTGGCAGTACGCCCTTAGGAGAGAAGATCTGACACTCCCCTAGGAGAGAAGATTGTATTGTGCAGTAGGCCCCTTAGGAGAGAAGATCTGACACTCCCCTGTATTTGGAGAGAAGATCTGACACTCCTGTATTGTGCCAGTACTCCCTTAGGAGAGAAGATCTGACACTCCCCCCTGAGAGAAGATCTGACATTCCCCTGTATTGTGCCAGTACGCCCCCATCTACACTCCCCTGTATTGTGGCAGTTCCCTTAGGAGAGAAGATCTGACACTCCCTGTATTTGCCAATACTCCCTTAGAGAGAAGATCTGACACTCCCCTGTTTGTGGCAGTACTCCCTTAGGAGAGAAGATCTGACATTCCCCTGTATTGTGGCAGTACTCCTAGGGAGAGAAGATCTGACACTCCCCTGTATTGTGGCAGTACTCCCTTAGGAGAGAAGATCTGACACTCCCCTGTATTGTGGCAGTACTCCTTAGGAGAGAAGATCTGACACTCCCCTGTATGGCAGTTCTCCCTTAGGAGAAGATCTGACACTCCCTGTATTTTCTCCTTTAGGAGAGAAGATCTGACACTCCCCTGTATTGTGGCAGTACTCCCTTAGGAGAGAAGATCTGACACTCCCCTGTATTGTGCCAGTACGCCCTTAGGAGAGAAGATCTGACACTCCCCTGTATTGTGCCAGTACTGCCCTTAGGAGAGAAGATCTGACACTCCCCTGTATTGTGCCACTCCCTTAGGAGAGAAGATCTGAAGATCTAGGAGAGAAGATCTCCCCTGTATTGTGCCAGTACTCCTAGGAGAGAAGATCTGACTCCCCCCTGTATTGAGAAGCCAGTGTGCCCCTTAGGAGAGAAGATCTGACACTCCCCTGTATTGTGGCAGTACTCCCCTAGGAGAGAAGATCTGACACTCCCCCTGTATTTGCCAATACTCCCTTAGGAGAGAAGATCTGACACTCCCCCTTCATTGCACCAGTGTGCCCCTTAGGAGAGAAGATCTGACACTCCCCTGTTTGTGGCAGTACTCCCTTAGGAGAGAAGATCTGACACTCCCCTGTATTGTGGCAGTACTCCTTTAGGGAGAGAAGATCTGACACTCCCTGTATTGTGCCAGTACTCCCTTAGGAGAGAAGATCTGACATTCCCCTGTATTGTGGCAGTACTCCCTTAGGAGAGAAGATCTGACACTCCCTGTATTGTGCCAGTGCTCCCTTTGGGAGAGAAGATCTGACACTCCCCTGTATTGTGGCAGTACTCCCTTAGGAGAGAAGATCTGACACTCCCCTGTATTGTGCCAATACTCCCTTAGGAGAGAAGATCTGACACTCCCTTCATTGCACCAGTACGCCCTTAGGAGAGAAGATCTGACACTCCCCTGTATTGTGGCAGTACTCCCTAGGGGGAGAAGAGCCTCCCCTGATTGCAGTAGCCCCAGTACTCCCCTGAGAGAAGGATGTGATTTGACACTCCCCTGTATTGTGGCTCCCTTAGGAGAGAAGATCTGACACCCCCTGTATTGTGGCAGTTCTCCCTTAGGAGAGAAGATCTGACACTCCCCCTGTAGGAGGCAGTTCTCCCCTGTATTTGGCAGTTCTCCCTTAGGAGAGAAGATCTGACACTCCCCTGTATTGTGCCAGTACTCCCTTAGGAGAGAAGATTTGACACTCCCCTCTATTGTGGCAGTACACCCTTAGGAGAGAAGATCTGACACTCCCCTGTTTTGTGGCAGTACTCCCTTAGGAGAGAAGATCTGACACTCCCCTGTATTGTGCCAGTACACCCTTAGGAGAGAAGATCTGACACTCCCCTGTATTGTGCCAGTAGGCCCCTAGGAGAGAGGATGTGACACTCCCCTGTATTGTGGCAGTACTTCCTTAGGAGAGAAGATCTGACATTCCCCTGTATTGTGCCAATACTCCCTTAGGAGAGAAGATCTGACACTCCCTTCATTGCGCCAGTACTCCCTTAGGAGAGAAGATCTGACATTCCCCTGTATTGTGGCAGTATTCCCTTAGGAGAGAAGATCTGACACTCCCCTGTATTGTGGCAGTACTCCTTTAGGAGAGAAGATTTGACACTCCCCTGTATTGTGGCAGTACTCCCTTAGGAGAGAAGATCTGACACTCCCCTGTATTGTGCCAGTACTCCCTTAGGAGAGAAGATCTGACACTCCCCTGTATTGTGCCAGTACGCCCTTAGGAGAGAAGATGTGACACTCCCCTGTATTGTGCCAGTACTCCCCTAGGAGAGAAGATGTGACACTCCCCTGTATTGTGCCAGTACTCCCCTAGGAGAGAAGATCTGACACTCCCCTGTATTGTGCCAGTACACCCTTAGGAGAGAAGATCTGCCACTCCCCTGTATTGTGCCAGTAGGCCCCTAGGAGAGAGGATCTGACACTCCCCTGTATTGTGCCAGTACTCCCCTAGGACAGAAGATGTGACACTCCCCTGTATTGTGCCAGTACGCCCCTGGGAGAGAAGAATTAATTTGAGTGGGATCACTGAAACTGTAGAACACTGTGACTCGGAACATCGTTTCTATTCTTCCTGGCAGTAGAAACGGAAATGAGGCGCTTTGTGAGTGTGTAATGTCCGTCCTTTAACAGAATGCTACCTTCGACCTGACTTGTCACCGCTTCCCAAAAAGTCAGTTGCTCTCATTTCTTTTGTGCACAAGCTTGCTGCTTCTGATGACAGCAAGTCACTCTACTTGCAGGGTTTTTATATTTCAGTGAGGGCGATGGTGTAGGACGGACTGAAGTGTGAGATGCCGCATTTACACTATAAGATTTATCTACACATTAGATTTCATTGAGAGATATTGACGGCTTTAGAAGTACCGCCCTTGAAAATAAGCGTGACGGACAGCCATGCAGATGGAGAACAGTCATTCCTACATCCCAGGGATAATAACCATCTTACATCTTACTCTGATTATTGCTTGTGCATTATTTGGTCTTAAAAGACATGCATGCTAATCACCTGAATACTTGGGCTCCATGCCTGTGACTGGGAAAGTCAACTTATGGAAATTAGCTAATGACTGAGCAACTCGCCTTGATGCCAACCACTCGTGTAAAAAACGACCTCACCTGTGGCTAACAGTGCAGACGCAGGAACTGTTCTGTGTCACAGCTGTGGTGAGGGAGAAAGTGCACTCATGGCCTACGGGGATTTTTCCCAAAGTCTAGGGCGTAATCAGGCCAAATCTGGGTAAATACTAGGCTACATTGGGGTTTGCCTGGTCTGTTTAAGCCCAAACATCCCACAACCAGGAGTGTCACCGCTCTAGACATCAAGATTCCTCTGCATGTTCGACGAGTCAGCGTGATGTGCTTCTTAGTTCATAGGTGTGTCAGCTGGGAGAGTGTGCTGCGATTAAGAGCTTAACTGTCACTCAATTCAGTGCACATGACGGATAGTTAAATGCACACACATGCACACAGAAAACCACATGCACTAATGCAGACACACAAATATAGACATGTGCGAGCACACAGACACCAACACACACACATACGGACACAGACACACCCAAACACGCAGGCATAAACAACTATGCAAATGCGCATTTAGGTGGATACAAAAACAAGCACCACATGCACACGCGCGCGCACACACACACACACACACACACACACACAACATATGGTTCCGCACACGCACACATATACACTCTCACGCACACACTGTGTTCTTTGGCAAAGAAAATTTGCACTGAACGTCACAGGCAGCTGCATAGCTGTGATTAGCCTCTCACAGCGAGGTTAATTTTGCTCTGTTAGTCACTCAAGAGCTGAAGCCCAACCAATAAAACATGATCTAAATGGGATTCCTTTCTGCAGTAAATCTACACTTCCTGTTATTCTATATGCATGGAGGCATTCACTTCTGTTTTACAAGCAAAAAAAAAAAAAAAACCTCTAAAATCCAGATGAGAAGATTTACCTGCCAACCCCCCTCCTTACAGAACTGTAGTTCTCAATTTCTCAATGTAATACACCCCTCTTCTTCTGTGGTGTTCTCTCATCCTCCTTTCCCCCAGTGACTCACGGCCAGAGAGCAGAATGAGGAGACTTTGACGACCCGTTTCCTGTGGGTGAACCTTTCTATGTGCAAACAACACCCCCCCCGACATGCTGTCAGACCCACTCTCTACAGTGTAAAGCACTCACACCTGGATCAAATACTCATTCGTAATTATAACTGTCTCAGATGCATGGAAAAACTATAGAGGTGTTCAATTCAGAAAGTAAAATTTCACCCCAGTTTCTTTTTCCCCCAACTACCTACCATACTGTTTGTGAAAAGAGGGAAGATTAACCAGTTAGCTAACGGTATCGTTTCGATATCCTATCGGGTTAGTAAATATGGCTAACTGGGTTTTCACCAAGGGGGGGTCTGCTTACAGTGACGAATTTTAAACGGAACCTGTTTTCCTCTTCATAATTTGGGCTTTTTTTCAGTTCGGCTGTTTTCGTCGCCGGTGATTGGTGTTTACCAAGGCCAGTATCTGACCCTGTAAGGCTACATAACATTACAATACATGTAGCTATTGAGCTGCATGGTGTACTAACACGAGGTTAGACTCATGCAGACAATGGACGGCGAGCCTTGCACTGGACTACATTTATCGATAATAAATATACATGAGCTGCTCAGCCGACCGTGATGACCAGTCCCTATCCAGTTACTACAGTCTTTCTCACTTTATCCTCACGGCCTTCTAACTAGTTAGATTTCTGTCTTTTCGTGTACAGTACTGTATGCCAGCAAATTGGCACAACTCTTTCAGAGAAAATGATTGATTGAAATATGTTGCATTTAAGTAGCACTTTCTCATAGATACTCAAAGATACTCTTGGTTCTTATAAACCAAGATGGCAGCATGTCTTTACACGTCTCCATTTGTTTGTCCGTGTTTTTTATGTTTTTAATGTTTAGTGCTTAATTCTATTACGTTTTAAGGGTCATTTGCTGATTCTGATACCCTATTGTTTGATCTACAAGTTGACTGATTCTAATTGGAATACTAGTGAACTGTATGGACTTAAATTGCATTGTTTGCTCAAACCATTGGAACATTGGAGCCTGCTATCCAGCGAAGCTGTGCTGTGGACCTGCCGTGGTGAAGCTGTTGTATCGTCGCATCGTATCTACGCTCTTTTACTGATGGGCCCAAACCTCGCATTTATAAGGGGAGTGTTTATTTCTCCCTCTGATTCTAGAGGTTCTATATTGTTTTATATGCTGGGTGGTCCTGATTTTAATTTGTTCATTGCAGCACTACCCCATCGTCCTGCCTGACGTTTTCCAGAGCCCTGTGTTACTGGATGTCAACCGGTTTCAACAAATCGCTGTCTGATTTTGACAAGCTCGATCTTCACATGATGAAGGGAAGTGCTTCTTTCCTAATCAGTTTCAAGTTATAATTCTAGACCCAGACTGGTTCTCAACTTAGATTTTAAATTAGCCTATTTCATTCACAGCGCTGTCCTGCTGGTTCTGACTTCCTGGTTGTGAGTGAGGGACGTCACGCACGGGATTCCCTTCGAGCTGATGACGGGATTCCCTTCGGGCCCGACTCACGAAGCTAGACTGCTGCTATTTTGGACTTGTTGCTGGGAACTGAGAGACAATGTTGCTCAAAGTCAGTTTTTTACTTGTCCTCCTCGTGGGCTGTTTGGTCAGGACTCATTACGGCTCAACCATAGTCCTGCATTCTCGGGTCTATTTCGATCGCTCCTGCCATTATAACCGCGCAGCCTCGTACGCCCCTGCCATGCCGTTGGGTTCTGCATTGTTACCCCAGCCTTTAACTCCCACAATTAAAGCAATGGACTAAATGCGTCAGCTGAGCCTTATTGCTCTAAAAGACAATTTTGCTCCTTCTTCTAGTTGCACTCGTATCTTTGTATTAGGAATGCATACTGAGAGAGATACTTTAATTAAACCGCTAAGGTCTAATATAGCTAAACAGAAATGGTTGATTGTTTTATTACTACTTATGTCCGGTAACGTGCAGCCTAATCCTGGTCCTGAGCTGCAATGCATTTCGACCCCAGCTGACCTTAAACATCTTTCTGGTTTAAGTATTATTCATCTGGATGTACGCAGCTTGTTATCAAAAATGGACATGGTTCGAATATGGGTTAATTCAACTGAGGCGGATATTGTAATATCTGAAACTTGGTTAAAGAAATCCGTTTCTGATTCAGATATTGACATTGATGGATACAATGTTTATCGCTCTGACAGACGAAAGGAGGCGGTGTTGCTATTTTTGTCAAATCTAGCTTCCATACCAGGGTTGTTTCGTCTGAATTAATCTGAAAGCACTTGATTTGATTTGATTTTATTTGATTTTATTTGGATCTCTTTTAGCCGTTGGCTAATCTTCCAAGAGTCCAGAATTAAAAGAAAAACATACAGTAATTCATGCATAACATACATATACACACACACACAAAATACATACATTAACATAATCTACATACATATCCTCACATAATGATACACATTTATCCAAAAAAAAAAAAAAAATTCAATCACATAAAACGCCTAAGAAATTATTGTAATGAATTCCATAATTTAACAGTTCTGAAGATAAAAGTCCGTCTTCCCATCTCAGTATTTATTTTTGGTAGTACATAATAATTTCTCTCTCTCATTCTTATATTAATTTCATGTTTTTCACGTACTAATACCAATTTGTTCTTAAGACCAACTGGCCTTTTGAACTTTTGAATTTTTGAAATTAGTGCAATAGAATGTTGTCTCACATGCTCTTCTACCAGGGGCCATCCCATAATAGTGTGTAACTCCCTCACTCCTTTATCAAACCCACACCTTAGAACCATTCTAGCAGCCTTATTTAGTGTGATCTGCAGTCTCCTCATGTCTCTCTGAGCAGCATTACCCCACACTGCACAACAGTAACTAATGTGACTGTAAATTATACTATGTGATATTACTTTGAGGGTCTCTGTAGGCAAAAACCTTCCAATTCGTCTTACCATTCCTGCCATTTTCATCACTCGTTTTGAAATATCAGTAATATGAGCCGACCAAGAGAGATTGTTTTGAATTTTAACTCCCAATAATTTAACTTCTGTCACCTCTTTAATTGGAACGCTTCCATATGTTAAGTGCAATGCTGTCAATTTTCTCCTCCTTTGTGTGGTGCATATTATCATTACTTTTGTTTTATTTATATTTAATACCAATTTATTTTTCTCCACCCATCTAGAAACATTTTCAAAATCATTTGACAAATATTCAGACAACTGAGTTTGAGAGTCTGCTACCGTAGTAATGGTGGTATCATCCGCGAACATACATGCATTAGAATTGGCTAACAGGATAGGGAGATCATTTGTGTACATAATGAATAATAACGGACCAAGACAACTCCCTTGTGGAATACCACATGTTAGTATACGTGGAGAAGAAAAGGCACCATTAACATAGACAGATTGCTCTCTACCATTCAAATATGATCTCAGCCAATTTATTGCATTCGTAGTCCAACCATAGTGAATCAATTTTTCAAGAAGAATTGTATGATCTATCAAATCAAATGCTGCCGTAAAGTCGAGAAATAGTAAGGACGTAAGTTTACCTTGATCAAGAGCTCTCAGCCACTCATCTGTCATTTCTATCAGAGCCGTTTCAGTGGAAAAATTTTTACGATATGCATGTTGAGCATGAGTTAAAAGATTATTGCTTTCCATATATTTCCAAATGTGGTCACTGACCATTTTCTCCAAGACTTTACTCAGAGAAGAGAGTTAACTAATAGGATGACTATTGGCTGCAGTAAAGGCTATTTTAGGGTCTTTAGGAATAGGACAGACTTTTGCACGCTTCCATATTGTAGGAAACTTTCCTTGTTGCAGGGAAAGATTAAATAAATAATGGACGGGTCTAGCAATGTATGAGGCCGCATATTTTAACAATCTGTTATCAATAAAATCATACCCTGGGGATTTATCATCAGGAAGTGTGTTCAAAATTTTCTCAATACCATCCATTGATATGTCGGGTAATACAAAACTACAACTTTTCCCTTTCATAACTGTGTTATCTATTTCGCTAACCACTAGTTCATTCGCGACATTATTATTCATAATAGACCGAAGATGGTTTACCTTTGATTCAAAATAGTCAGCAAAATAATTAGCAATATCTACTGGTTTTGTTCTTATTCTACCATCAACCTCTACACTAGCAGGACTTAAACTATTTGATCGACCAAGCAAACCATTCACCGTATGCCATACCTGTTTCGGATTGTTTTTACCTTCCTCAAAAGCTCTATTATAATATAAGGTCTTTTTTTGACGATTCAGTTTCACAATAAAATTTCTACATTTTCTATAAATCATCATATCGGATTCTAGTCCTGACTTAGATGCTATAGCTCTGGCCTCATTCCTCTGAGATATCGCTTCTCTCAAATCTCGGTCAATCCAGGGGGATGGTTTGGCTTTATTTATTTATTTATTTGTTTGTTTTTTCATTTCGGCATGATTGTACAGTCATTCCATGACAATTTCAACACAACATGTATCATGACGAAAAGGGTCGGGAGAAGCGAAATCGCTTGTCAAAGTCCGCCCCAACTCCCAAAAAAAAGTTTGATTATGGGTAAGATATCGTAAAGATTTATAAATCACAACAGAGCTGAGTGTCTATTTACACTACGATTTAAACGTCACAACATAAAATCATAGAGATTTATGACAGTCATGAAGAGTTTTAATCACAATATAGCTGAGTGTCTATAAACAACCCCTATTGTTTATGCCCGTTATGGTTCTGTTTAATTAATCCAATGCCATTTTGTTGGATAAGTTCATAGTTATTCAAACATGCACATTTCAGAAGATACTTAAAGTCTTTCAAATTGTCTGCCCTTCTGAGATTGTGTTCAAGTATGTTCCATGCACTGACTCCAGCCACCGATAAGGAGTGCTCACTCCGAGTCGATCTGACCCTTCTAGTTTGCAACAACATTCTGCCTCTTAGGTCATGAAGGCATTCACGTTGGAGAAATAGGCATTGTATATTTCTTGGCAATTCTTTGTGGTATCCTAAATATACAATTTGCAAGGAGTTGAATTTTATTATATCCTGCAATTTAAGAAACTTTGCCTTAATAAACAAATCGTTTGTATGAGTTCCATAGGGAACGTTATGAATAATTCTAAGGGCCTTTTTTTGGAGTTTAAACAATGATTCTATTGTATTATTATAAGTGTGTCCCCATACTTCAGCGCAGTAGTGTAAGTGGGGTGCTATGAGTGCTGAATAGATTATTTTAAGAGACTTGTATTTTAATAATTTTGCATTTTCCAAAGAATAGACACGCTTTTTAGCTAACTTTCTTTGAACCAAGTTTACATGTGGTTTCCAGCTTAAGAGATTATCTAACATAACTCCCATGACTTTATATTCGTTTTACCCTTTCGATGCTGGTACCATTTACCTTTTAAGTCTATGTCGTCCTTTAGGCCTTTTTTTCCCAAATATCATAAATTTGGTCTTTGTAAGATTTAATGATAATTTGTTTACATTAAACCACGTGTGAAGTTTAGACATTTCTTTATTAACCACTTTTGCCAATTGCTTGAGATCGACACCTGAGCAAAAAAAAATAGTCGGTCGTCTGCGAAAAAAAAATTAGTTTTAGGATATCGGACACCTTAACAATGTCATTTATGTAAATTATGAACAACTTGGGACCTATGACCGAGCCCTGAGGAATTCCACAGGTAATGTCCAAGCAATTCGATTTGCTATTGCCCATCTGCACAAATTGCGTCCTACTTGTTAAGTAATTTTTGATCCATTTTAATGTGGTCCCTCTTAATCCATATTTGTAAAGTTTTTTCAATCAATATATCGTGATTTATAGTGTCGAATGCTTTCTTCAGATCAATAAATATGCCTATAGAATATAAGTTTGAATCTAGTGAATCTTTAATCATTTCAATAAATTCTGTTAGGGCTAGTGCTGTCTAGGACGATAGTTTGAGAAATCATATTTATCCCCGCTTTTGTAGAGAGGGATAACTTTCGCTATCTTCATTTTATCTGGAAACACTCCGCAGGAGAAGGATAGATTGCATATATGCGTAAGTGGAGTTACAATTGCGTTAGTTAGTGTTTTCAGTAATTTCATATCTAATTGGTTTACATCAACAGATGTCTTAGCTGTACAATTTTTCAGAATTGATCTGATTTCAGATTCGGTAACAGGAGTTAGTGTCATTGTGTCTTGGATTTCCTCATCCTTGTCAAGGTAGTCCCATCTTAGGTGTGAGGATTTAATACCCTTTGCTAGTTCTGGCCCAATATTCACAAAATAACTGTTAAAATTCTCCACAACCAATTCCTTGTCCTCTACCTTTTTGCCATTTATATTAAAGAATGCAGGGTACTCCCTCCTCGGTGTCCTCCCAGAGACGTTCTTTATTATATTCCAGAGATTTCTGGTGTAATGTTTATTTTCTAATAAAAGCTTTTCATAATACTCTTTTTTATGTTTCCTTAGTAAATTTGTCATTTTGTTTCTGTAATTTTTGTACCTAATTTTGGATTTATCAAGTCAATATTAAAGTCCCCACACATAAAAACATTTTTCTGGTTCATATTGACAAGTAATTCACCCATACATTTACTAAAAACATCAATTTGCGAATCCGGTGCTCTGTACACACAACAAATAACCATATTTTTACCTTTCAACCTAGGAATCTCAATTGTAAGGCATTCCATTACATTTTCCACGACAATTGATTTGCATTCTAGTACCTGGAAGTTTATGGCCTCATCAATAAATAGTCCAACACCCCCACCAGCTTTATTCAGTCTGCTCTTACACACGAAGTTGTAACCTTCCATGTAGAAGTCCTTGCCCTTTTCTTCTTTAATCCAAATTTCCGATAGTGCGATGATATTGAACGGATTAGCAAATGACAGAAGGTATTCCTTTATTTGGTCAAAGTTTGCATATAGACTCCTACTATTGAAGTGGATAATGGACAAACTCCCTTCCATTTTAATGTTCTTGTTAAATTTGTCTAAAGTAAAGTATCCGCATGCGTTTGTTTCGTTGTAGAAAAAATGGTTATCCGGATCAATTTCTTCATTAGGGTCTATTCCTGAGTTTTGGTGACTTGTTGTTGAAAAGCCAGTTTCCTGATCTACAGTTTGGTTCATCAGATAACTGCTCATAGTGATTTGTCAGGGATTTTAACCTGCCTCAGTGGTCAAAAGTTCTCCAAATCCCGCATCATCTTGATCAGCACCGGTCTGGTAGTTTCCGGTGACCCATTTGGTTTGATGAAAATTCTGCAGTTAGCCGTCCAAGTGCTGTGTATCTTACCCGCTTTCTTTAGTTGACGAGCTTTCCATGCGATGGTTGCATTGTGCCTGGTGAGGTTTTCATTTATGAAAACATTGGATCCTTTGAGATTTTTCCCTTGCTTCAACAGAGAGATTTTATGCTTGTTGCTTGTAAGTCGTAGTAACACAGCTCTTGCTGCACTCCGGTCTCCGCTTCCACTCCTTTTCGGTAGCAGATAACATGAATCCACATTGCTGGGGTCCAGAGAAATACTTTTGGACTGAAGGAATTCCATTACCTGCATTTCCACAGATTTATTGTCCTCCTCGTCTCAATCGTCGTCATTCACTGTTGCCCTGGCATAACTCCTGGGTTTGATTTTGAGCCCTGTCAGGATTACATCATTACGTTTCTCTTGTTGCTCCAGCTCCTCCAGTTTGTTTGATAAAGATTTAATCTGTGTGTCTTTCTTGGCAATCTCTTTTTTGAGATCACAGTTTTCCTTCAAAAGCTGGTCCAGCTTCTCCCTCATTTCATTTCTCAATTCTTCGAGGGTCTCCACAATTGTTGTAAGATCCGGCTGGCTTGGTTTGTCGCTTGGTTTGTCGCTTTTTCCCGTTCTAACCATTTTCTTAGTTCAGAAAAAAAAAAAAAAAAAAAGGCTCTATTACAGAGTTTGTGAGAAAGTTTATCACTCAGCTTTTCTCCTGACTCTGTTGTTTTCCTGTATTGCCTGTATGACACTGCACAATACACAGCAGCGCCACCACGTTATATGCGACAGTAGCACCGCATGATAAACTACCATAGACACCATGTGATATACCACCATAACATCACGCAGTCTACAACAGTAAAACCACGTAATATTCTGCAGTAACACAGTGTAAAATACTTCAGAAACATTGCAAAAGATTCTACTGTAACGCCGTGTGACACTCTACATTAACACTACATAATATACTACAGTAACAACGCGTAACATACTGCGATAACACTACATGATATACCACAGTAATATTGGGTAATATAAAACAGTAATACCGGGTGATACATTGCAGTAACTATGCGTGATATTCTACAGCAACATAGCATAATACACTGTGGTGACACTGTGTAATATAAAACCGTAACAATGTGTGATGTACTGCAGTAATGCCACGGGATGTACTGTAGCAACACTGCGTAATATACCACAGTAACACCACATAATATACCACACTAACATTGTGAGATATAATGCAGTAACACCACATGATATACTCAGCAGCGTGCGGTCACATGTTCCCAGGGCCTTCAGTAACTTCACCCTTTACCGCTCGATTGTTCTCAAGCTGTTCTCGTTCAAGTTCGCCTGATTAACAATCAAACAATTTATCAACTGAATGACCAAGACCAATCCATGATCCATAATAAGAAATGATAATGAAAAAATGAATGCCTATTGCCAACATTTATACACCTGATACAACATTGTTAGGATGGAAACATAAATGCGAAAAATACAAAACTTTTGCTGACTTTGCGGCATTTATTTTTGCCATCACTCAGCTGTGCATTGTAACCGACAACGCCCTTTAGCCGTGACTACATTCAGGATATAGAATGGATTCTCCAGGCTTATTGCTTAATGAGCCTCGCAAACTAATTTACAAAAATCAGTGCTGTTTCATGAGCTACACAAGCGCAGAAATGATAAAGACATTGATGTTTTACGTAGTCATTTATGTGCGGAAGAAAACGCCTCATAATTTTGTGGTGTAATGTATAACAATGCTATCAAAAATAAATTGGACTGCTGTCGATTCTTCCAATTAGTCTAAGCCACTGTTGCTAACCGGGAGAAGTAAACTGCGAGAGGTTTAGGTGGTGAGGTTACCGCTGGCCTTTGTTCCTGCCGATGGACCGCCACTGAATATACAACTGTAGCACTGCGTGATAATCTACATTGAGACCGCATAATATGCTGCATTAACACCATGTCATATATAACCTCAATTCCAAAAAAGTTGGGATCCTGTGTAAAATGTGAATAAAAACAGAATGCAATGATTTGCAAATCTCATAAACTGACATTTTATTCACAATAGAACATAGACAATATATCAGATGTTGAAAGTAAAACATTTTATCATTTAATTAAAAATATTATCTCATTTTGAATTTGATGGAGCAACATGTCTCAAAAAAGTTGGGATAGGGCCATGTTTACCATTGTTTAGTATCCCCTCTTCTTTTAATAACAGTCTGGGAAGTGAGGAGACCAGTTGCTGAGGTTTTGGAAGAGGAATGTTGTCCCACTCTTGTCAGGTGTAGGATTCTAGCTGCTCAACAGTCCTGGGTCTTTTTTGCCAGATTTTTTGTTTTATGATGCACCAAATGTTTTCTAATAGTGAATGGTCTGGACTGCAGGTAGGGCAGTTCAGCACTCAAACTCTTCTACTGCGAAGCCATGCTGTTGTGATAGATGCAGTATGTGTTTTGGCATTGCTTTGCTGAAATATGCAAGGCCTTCCCTGAAAGAGACGTTGTCTGAATGGGAGCATATGTAGTTGCAAAACCTCTACATACTTTTCAGCATTGATAATCTTTTCCCAGAAGTGTAAGCTGCCCACGCCATAGGCACTAATGCAACCTGATACCATCAGAGAAGCAGGCTTTTGAGCTGTGCGCTGATTACAAGCTGGATGGTCCCTCTCCTCTTTAGACCGCACGTCACGGCGTCCGTGGTTTACAAAAGTAATTTTAAATTTTGATTCATCAGACCACAGAACAGTTTTCCACTCTGCCTCAGTGCATTTTAAATGAGCTTTGGCCCAGAGAAGACGGCGGCGTTTCTGGATCGTGTTGATATATGGCTTCTTCTTTGCATGATACAGCTTTAGCTTGCATTTGTAGATCGCACAGTGAACTGTGTTCACAGACAATGATTTCTGGAAGTGTTCCTCAGCCCATGCAGTGTATTCCAGTGCAGAATTACGCCTGTTTTTAATACAGTGCTGCCTGAGGGCCCGAAGATCATGAGCATCCAGCATTGACCTTCGGCCTTGTCCCTTGCGCACAGAGATTTCTCCAGATTCTCTGAGTCTTTTGATGATTTTGTGTACTGTAGATTCAAAGTCTTAGCAATTTTACAATGAGGAATATTTTTCTGAAATTGTTCCACAATTTTTATACGCAGTTTTTTGCAGATGGGCGAGTCTCTGTCCATCTTTACTTCTGAGAGACTGCCTCTCTAAAATACTCTTCTTACCCAGTAATGTTACTGACCTGTTGCCAATTAACCTAATTAGTTGTAAAATGCTCCTCCTGCTGTTTTTAATTCGTACCATTTACTTTTCCAGCCTTTTGTTGGCCCTCTCCAAACTTTTTTGAGATGTGTTGCTGCCATCAAATTAAAAATGAGCTAATGTTTTTCATGAAATGGTAAAATCTCTCACTTTCAACATCTGATAGGTTGTCTATGTTCTATTGTGAATAAAATGTGGGTTTATGAGATTTGCAAATCATTGAATTCTGTTTTTATTCACATTTTACACAGCATCCCAAATTTTTTGGAATTAGGGTTGTACATTAAATTAACACCGCATAATATATTACAGTTACATTGCATGATTTTTATAATAACATGACATAATATATTACAGTAACACTAAATAATATACTGCGGCAACTCAGCGTAATTTCCTTAAGTAACGCCACATGGTGCACTATAGTAACCCTGTGTGGCTAAGTATAAACTGTAACAGTTTAGATTGATTAACTCTCTCAAGATTATAATAGGGTTTCGCTATCAGGCGTTCCAACCTGTAGCCCTTAATTCAACACATTCTCATTCTGACTCGTCATATATTGATGTTACCTGACCAAGTGTCGATATACAACGCAAAGGGAGGCTATTAGCGTCCTAATTTGATGCTTACGGTTAGGGTTCGGGTGAAGGTTCAGGGGTTAGGAGGTAGGGTTCGTTTTAAACTGGTGTCAAATAAGGACAACAAAAGCCTCCTTTTGCGTCGTATATCAACACTTGGTCGGGTAAGGTCAATATATGACATGTCTGGTTGAGACTGGGCTCCTTAATTTGGCAGCAAAGTTTTGCAAAAAGAAACCGGCTGCCTAAGTCATTCTGCAATAGGGATGTAACGGTATGAAAATTTAACCTCACGGTTATTGTGACCAAAATTATCACGGTTTTTGGTATTATCGCGGTATTTTTAAAAATGTGTTCAATATGTTCAGAAAGCACTGATAGGCCTACACAAACTGAAATAGTTTTTAAAAATGTAGCGGTGTTTATTATATTTCAAAAATATAGGCAAAACCTTATCAAAATTGCAAATCTTAGCATCAAAGGAACAAGCGTTCAGCATGTAAACAGCTTATTTGTCAGGAACATTTCCAGTAGTGCAGGTTTAAATTATGCAAATCATAACATTCAAGCTAAGACATAAAGAACAATA